>JNHW02000036.1:0-101411 GCA_001691775.3 Amanita inopinata Kibby_2008 | reverse complement strand
AATAACGCCACCTTAAACTTGGGGATAAGAGCCCTGCATCACGGGTGTCTGCGTAGGTGGAGTAGCATAGTTGGAGCTCGGGGAGACCGTGGCACTGGGAGGATACGGCATCGACGGAGGCATTGCCATCTGTTGTTGAGGCATCGTCTGCTGCTGCTGAGGGGCCATCATTGTAGGTTGCTGCACCTGGCTGGTCTGGTATGCCATACCAGCGGAAGCTGCTGGCGCGAAGAAATCCACCTCGTTTACGGATTTGAAAAAGACCGAGTTGCCACGCATTTGTTGCACGATGGTGAGAACAATGCAGAGACCAACGTAGCCCATAACTACGCATCACACGTTYGATGTGAATCAACCAGCTTTAAGATCATGACTCACGGATGATCCAATTCAACCAAGAAAAGGCTTGCAACACTTGGAATTCACGGCAGGCAATTTCCTTTCCATAGATAACTGAAGATGGTTCATGAGATACATCTCAAGAATTAAATGGCATTATTGGCTTACAGATATTGAAGTTACAGCTGGTCGGTAGGATTGCGGTGGCGCTCGCTGTGTTGGACGCAGTAGCGAGCCAGAGAATCCAGAGAACGGCTATTTATCACAGAAAACATTCAGATCGTCTCTCGATCAGTGCACATATATAACGATACGCACTGAACCAAGCAGTCTCGATGATAATGAAATTTGGCAGGGCACCCTTGCGCATAATGCTTATGAGGGCTCTGAAAAGGTTTTAATACTTGAAAGGATATTAAGATGACAAAAACTTCTCACAAAGCAGGAAGAGTAACCAACGTGAGAGCCGCCGTGGCGACACCCAAAGCGGAGAAGGACCAGTAGAAAGAAAGGCCAGTGGYGGTCACATTGATCATATGCGCCGCAACACCTAGCACAATGACCGCGAACACCGTCACCACCGCTGCAACCAATTTTTACGACCACATGGTAAGCAAGTTGAACCGGAYGGACATTAGAATGCATCTTACCCAGAACAAGCAGCCTAAGAAGAGTGACAATAGACGTCCCTGCCATGATGCACACTTGGAGATTAAAGGTTTATTCCGCTACAAGTGCTGGAGAAGGTGAGCGAGAGCACCTGGGAGGATGGGCGAGAAGCGGAAGGGTTCTGTTGGGTTGGTGATGCAACCGCCCTTTATTATAGAGAATACGGCAAGGCCGGCAGGACGAAATATTTCTAGGGATATCAACATCCAGAACTATTCGTTCCTGAGGGCAGTGGCCGTCCGATTTTTTGTCAAGCTTTTCCCGTATATGTCATGCCAAGAATCGCATATCCACACATCTATGCAATCTCACGCATTTTAGTGTTTTCCCAACATGAAAGGATGAGAAGGTCAAGTGAGGTCCATGAGGTTTCGGGCGAGTCAGGCATGGATAAGCATCTTGAGCCAACGGAGGCGAGGACCCTGCAAGGACAAGGCGTTGATTGGTTCATCCATGGAGACCTCGCCATTTATTCCAAATAAGGGATAGTCCGTCTACCTAACCTGCCAAGATTGGTCAACTGCGGGGCTTTAGAATCCTGTACTGAAGCATGGAATGCATACACGAGGCCACTGAAACAGTCCACGTTGTTGATGATCGATGACCGTTCACCGTCAACTTCTCTATCGCGCATATCAGGCTGTGCTAGAGACTCAAAAGTTCAAACGTTCAACGTTCAACAGTGGTACCAATGAACTTGGACAACTTAAGCTCCGATACGCTCGGCACTATCCTAGATCAATTCCGCTGGACATCATTTCATCCGGCTGTCCGAGGTCTCGGGTCCTCGCCAAGTAATCAACATGCAGTGGACGCAGTATTGTGACCTGCACAGCAGAGGAAGAGTGATCCTTGCTGGGCGGCGAACGGCTGGGGGAAGGAAGCACAGTGATTTTCTCGACTTTTGAGAAATTAATCGATAAAGGAGCGAGCAGTCATGAGGAAATATGCGGCCTATCAGCCCTGCTCTTGATCTATCACGCATCTGCCATCTCAGCCGAATTAAAGGTAATTCGCTTCTTCTCGACTGTTTTACGTTGCGGGAAAAGAAAATCTTGCATGGCAAACTCTCATCCGATCATGCATAATAATTATCAGATTACATCTAGCTTACCAACTTTTTGCTAAAGAAAATGCGAGTGTTCGAAAAAAAAGAGTCGCTGTGATCCACAAATAGAATAACAATGATGCCAGAACAATCGACAAGTATTGTTCGTCCGACTAGTGATAGATATGTGATGACCAAAATAGCGTTGATGAACTGACAGACGCGATGGTGATCAATCACTCTCCGGTGACGATACCTAGCGGCACCGAAATACAAGAAAAGCAAGCGACATAAATCATTTTTATGAACCAGAGTCCAAGATCAGAGCAAAATCTCCAGCGCTTTCGCTGCGGGCGCTACCGCCCCAGAGCACGCTCAAATCGAACCAATTACCAAACAGCGTCTGGGCACCATGCTGCTTTACACCGCTGATGCCTTCTGTCCCGAGGAGGTCTAGATGACTACGACTGATCGCGAGTCTATGTGCAAGGTAATGGCACAAGAGAACAAAGAAAGCGAACATCAAGATGAGGGTCGTGCGTGAGCGTAGCTGGGAAACGTTTTGGAAACATGATATGATGCGCTCGCGGAGTGTCGGTTTGGGTGGAGGTGCCAGGAAGGCAATGGAAAAATCGCGAGTAGAGGACGGAGAGGATGGAGTAACGATGATCGCGGGCAAAGGTGATTTCTCCGACACGAGAGTCAAGGAGAGGTCTGTTGGTGAGACTCGGTCAGTACTTGGAATACAGGGACACTCTGACAGACTTGCCTAGTGGCGCTGGAATCAGCGTGTAGTCAAGGTGTCGGGGCAACCGGTGCAAACGTGCTAATAGTTAATTTGTCTATTTGTCAATGCACGACTCATGTTTGACCTTCTCCCGACTCACCAGGACGAGACATGACGGCGGATCAAAGAATCAAAGCACAATAGAACTGGTGGACCGGAATTTGCAAATCACGACAGCTGGCGTTGGTGACAGACGCAGCAACCAGACAGAATTGCGGGGGACTAAAAGAGCGTGGTTTTAAAGAGTGTAGTAGTACGAGGCCGAGTATGCGCAGCCGCTAAGAGTTCAAAGTGTCAAAGGTAGACGAGGCGAAGACAAAACGCTTTCCCCTGGGGAGAAAGACCAAAGAGACGAGTAGAAGTTGTAGTCAGTATCAAAGAAAAAAGCACTCGGTGTTACACGCCGTGTTTGGAGCAAGATGGGGCTTTTATTAGGTAACAACGTTTTTTTCTTGGATGCCTCCATCCCTGACTCCACTCTTGTTATTTCTCTTGCCACCGTTTGACAACTTTATTCCCAAGATGCATCGTTATTGCCCAGTAGGTGTGAAATTTCCTCGCGCATGGCTTGGCCTGTTTTTTTGCACGAGGCATTGGAGGAATCTGACTCCCTCAGTATCGTCGTCAATGTAAATCAGAAGCTTTTGCCAAACAAATCAACAGAGTCACGATCGGCGAAACGGCTATTTTGGGACTCGGTGCGCTGAAAAAATTGACGATCCCAGTCCAGCGATGGCATTTGCGACGACGCCCAAGCCCCTGAGGTCATCGAGCACCTCTCCAAAGGCTTATGTCCTTTCTTTGGTCTCATTACCTGGTCAATACGCATCTTCAGTGTCCGCGCCGGAGAATAAAATCGATATCCTTGACAAATCAACGCTAAAGGGTGTACAGACGCTTCCGGGGCACGAAGTTGCTACGACAGCTTTACGAGCTGTTGACGGGATAGGTGGGGGCATTAAAAGATCACTAATCTCATGTGGAAAGGATGGGAAGGTGATTTTATGGGATAATAGAACAAATTCGTATGGTATTACAAGTGAGTCTGACTATATGCGCGTGCATTTAAAGTAAACGACTGGACAGCTCATTAGAATATTGGTTCATTCGCCACCAGTGACGAACGCTGGCAACAAACAATCTCTGCTGTGCTTCGACGTGTCCCCTGACGGAATGACCGTCGCAGCTGGAACCGATCTGCGGGGCGAAGATGCACTGATACACTACTGGTAAATTACCCGTCAGATATTACCCCGAATACGTTGTGTATGCTACCCCTCTAGGGATCCCAGAAATCCATCAACACCCCTCAGGACGCACAGCTCAACTCACTCGGATGACATCACAACTCTATCCTTCTCGCCCTCCCCATCGTCCAATAATATCCTCCTCTCCGGCTCATCTGACGGCTTAATTAGCCTGTCCAATGCAGATGAAGAAGATGAAGACGAGGCCGTACTTCAAGTCGCCAACTGGGGCTGCAGCATCTCCCAAGCCGGATGGATCGAACCAGCCACTTCCCATTCCGACCTACCGAACCAAGCCAGGATCTGGGCTGCCAGCGATATGGAGACGTTCAGCACTTGGACAAACGATGTACGCCCACACGGTCCTCGCTCCAGCTTTTTTAAAATTGCTCATATGAACCAACACCCCTCTACCCTCCCTCTCTCCCTTCCATTCCGGGGGATATATCTCTTTTGTCGTAAAACAAGCTTGACCCTTTGCTGAACGTCGACATTCGGGAACCCTCAATACATAGCCACGGACGAACATGGGTGACAGACTACCTCATCACATGCCTACCCAGCTCTACGTCCGCCCCACCAAATCTTGGCGTGTTCGTTGGCTCAAATGAGTAAGTCAACTCTGGCACCTATTACTTGCCGATCTCATCATCTCTGACAGAGGCGATGCCGCTTTGCTATCGCATTCTGATTTGACGAATGCCGAGGCTCCGTGGCACATCCATAAACAGTGGTCGAATGGACACGCCGGGATCGTACGAGCATTATTATGGGATGAAGAAGTACGCCAGATCATTCCTCACTTTTCTACGCGCTGAACCATGTGATCAGTACAAAGTCCTTGTGACAGGTGGAGAAGACGCAAAAATCAACGTTTGGCCGGGGCTTGATGTTGATAACGGTGATATGAAGGGTACAAGTTTTGCTTCAAACCCCAGAAAGAGAGATATGGATTGGGAAGCTGATGAACAGGTAAGGTTGCAGACGACGTGCAATGTGCTGTGCTCAACATCCACAGGAAGGGAAGCGGGCGAAGAGATAAGACAGTGTGACATGTTGGCTATCCTATCTTCATTGTATAGTGATTATATGGATACAGTCGTACGCAACCAGCTGTCGGTATATTCATCATTATTCACGAGATATGATACTCGTAAGTCAAGGGTATGTAAGTAAAAGGAGAGGAATAAATATCCCATTCATTCTATATATTGCATGCAGTCAGTCACCCAGTTCAAGTAAGAAATAAGAAGGAGAAATGGAAGCATCTACAAGTGGGTATATGAAATGTTTAAATATTTCCCGAGCAAGACTGAAAAGATCTGTAAACCTTTTTTTCCCTTTTTTCTTGTAATTCTTGTCGTTTCTTTCGGGGCAGAGAGATAGTCGAGGAGATCTAGGCTTGTCCCAAGCCTGCGCAAATCCCAAGTTCATTCTGTTTTGTTCGCTTTTGCTTTTCCCATTTTTTCTTGAATTTCGTCGTCCTTTCCATCGAAGCAGAGAGATAATCCGGAAGAGATAAAGCTGTGCCAAGTGCGTGCAGATCCGGTAACCCGAGAATGAGTAAAAATCTTCTAGTCCAATATTTTTCGTTCGCTTTTTTCCTTTTTCCGATTTTTTCTTGAATTTCAGCCGGTTTTTGAAGCAGAGAGGTAGGCCAGATAGAGAGGAATAAAACTGGGAGAATCTTGAGGCAGATGTAGATAATTGAATCCGTGTAGATGGGATAGGGAGACGAGACAGATAGAGGCAGAGATGATAATAAGAAAAAGAAACCAGATCGAGTCCAGAGAAACGCAGATAGATCCTAGAGTATTTCCATGAGACAGAGAGCCCAATCTTTCGCTGGATGAGAAGAGTTTGGGTATTGTCCGGTGACATTGGTAATCGCGACAGAAGGACAAGCAGAGTACCGGCCAGACGATTACTGTCCAAAACGAGGGCGAAGAAGCATCCTTGGCGGCGCAGCAATGACAACCAAGTCAGCAGTTAGAACTCGCGTTGGTCGGTCAACCACAAGTGAGGACATCCAGAGTCAGAAAAAAGAAGCGGAGGCGAGAGAGAGAACAGACCAGAACGAAAATTTACGTGGGCCATTCACCAAGCTTTCTTATCTCTTCAACCAGGCGACGGGTCCCAGCATACCAGTTGCAGACGGTGCACATTGGTCCACAGTCATAGTCGTGGGTACCTCCAGTATCTGGGACGTTGTAGTTGTTGGTCGCAGTAGACTCTCCCGTACCCAAGATGTATTCCAGGTCGTCGTCATCTTCTTCCAGGGCGCCAGAGCCTTGAGCTTCTTGAACTCCGTGCAGATCTGCTTCACGTTCGGAAACAAATTCCTTGTAGGCAATCTGTCCATCGTCTTCTGGAGCCTCCTCCGCAGGTCCATAGTCAGTTAGGAGCTGTGCCTGGTTCTGGGGAATATCGACGATGGCGTCAAAGTCGGTCGCCCTTTGCTTTCCACGTGCCTTCTCGCTCATAGGAGCATTGTTCGAGAGTGGGTATGGGCTGCTCTGGGGAATGCCAACAACGGCGTTGTTATCGATTGCCCTTTGCTTGCCACGCGCCTTCTCGCTGAGAACGACAGATGCTCCGGAAGACGTTGTAAATCCAGAGCCGAGTGAGTACGAGTTACCAGTTCCAGAAGAGCTAGAAGCCGTAGTAGTTTCCCAATCCATTGAGGAGCTGCCCAGGTCCTGTCGTTGTTGTCCACTGGGATAGGCAGCGGCCATGTAGGAGCGATCGCCGTGGCCGTCTACCAGCATCACCGAACCATTGAAACCGGGAGCATTGCGAGTTAAAGTGGGGTAGACGTTGTCATTGTCGTTCTTCCGTTGTACAAGGGACCTTGCATCAATGTCCATGGGGCCTGGCGAAGGAGGTTGGGGCAAGATGACGCTGGATCGGGCATCTACATCCATGAGATCAAGAGTGGTATCCGGAAGCCTAATGTTGAAACCGTTTGCGTTCGGAACAGCTGCATTTTCGTGACCGTTATCTTGTTCTTCATCCAATATATCTTCGTCCATAACCTCAGTCGCGTGGAAGTCAGCGGGCTCAGCGGGGTCGGCTGCGGGACCTGTCCAGAAGACGCCGTCAACTACTGCTGCAGGGCGGTTCATTGTCGGACGGGCTGCAGGGGCGGCCAAGACAGGCTCCTGTTCCATGGGCGCGCCAAAGATTGCACGAGCCGCAATATCCTCATCCAACGCCCTGGCAAGAGCAGAGAGGTCGAACGTGACTTCGTCCAACGCCTTGGCAAGAGGAGAGAGGTCGAACGTGATCTCGTCCAATGCCGCAGCGAGGGGCGCTAGGTCAAAGGCTCTGCTCAATGCAAGGCAAGTTGAGTATTGACAAGCAGGATAAGGATTGAATACTTGCCCCTTGTTTTCTGCACGCTCGTTCCTGTCGGTCAAGGATAAGTTTCCCATCGAGTTGATGAGAGCGTCGAAGTCAAGCTGCCTAACGTACGGGTGATCATGTCAGAGAATGCGTATATAGTATCAAGGATATATAGATGCGCCAAACTACTTACTGGTCCAGCCACACATAGCGTAAGTTGAGAGCCATCGACGCCTATAAGGTAAGAGCCGTTTACTTTGAGTGATAAGCTGGCGGGTTGGTATGTGAGAGATAAAGTCGAGCGGTGGTATTGTCGATGGTAGATCACTAAGAAGCGATGGAAAGAAAACGAGCAGATGTGCAGATTCAAATACGTTGACAGTGTGTTAGCCACCCAAACATTCGATCGTTTATTCGGAAGATTTCGATGACGTCGCAAGAAGTTTGGAGGTTGACACCCACTTGCCAGCCTCTCAGAGTGGAGAGCGAGAAAAAGAAAGCTAGCCGTGGGTTGGAATAGCGAAATTATCATTGGCGAGAATGATAGTTCTAGTACACCTTGAAGAATGCGCTGAGAACGCGTAGACGCGTATGGCCGATCGTGTAAATATGTATCGATCGTGGGCACTATAGTAGTGCATGTCACAATTGTTTGCCGCCGTTCGCGTACCTATGTCGATGCGGAGCCAGCATGCGGATAGTCCTTGGGCGACGCGCCATAGGCGCCTTTCCTAACCTCACTATGGATGCTAGAGATAAAATGGACCGAGAGTAAGTTAAGAAATCTGGTACGACCGACGTAAATGCATAGAGCATTTTCCTTATGTTTATAGTCAGTAAGCAGTTGTACCAATAAGATCGTGAGATGTAGAAGCTCACATTCATAGAAATCTATTTTCCAGCAAATGTAACGGTGCACCGATGACTTTCTTGGGCTTGCATGCATCCATTCAGCCACAAACTGATACGTACCTTCTTGCGCTGATTCACATCGTACAGTCCCTTTACAATGTACCGAGTCATAATACTAAAATATTAGTTGACCCTGAAGTCGCAATGTCGGAGGATACGAGCACTTGACATACCTCGAGTTTTGCACTGAGTGTACGGTTCAGAACACCAAGTGACACCAAACAAAGTTGAATGTCCCCCTCAAGCGAAAGCACGACCACCACTCCAAATGTCCCATCCACCCCTCCGCATCCACTTCACCAGCTTCTCAATTCCCTCAAAATCCCTCCAGACTTGGCCCGATATGACGCAATTGCGCTTGCAGCAGACGGACGCGTTCCTTCCACAGAGGCCGACTTGGGTGGTGGCGTCAATCCCGATATTTTCAAAAATATAAATCCCGATACGTTGAAAAATCTCGGTAACATCGACGAGGGCAACCCTACATATGCAGAGCTGACGGCTCATTTGGCTGCTCTTAACGTTGAAGAACCACAAGTCACTGAAGAGAGTGTGAATGAGAACAAAGCTCTGCGTGCGCGTTTGGATGACTGGATGGTCGATGTGAGAGATAAGTTGGCCAAATTGAGGGAGGTTATAACAGGGGGTGGAATAGATGAAGTTTCGATAAGCAGGAGTAGGGAGGAAGGCGAAGAAACAGAATTTAAAGAGGAGGAAATAGCTTTGAAGACACGGGCAGAAGTCGTATTCACTGTCGCTGCATTTACTTCTGACGACGAGGAAGCACGACGCTCATGGAACTCTTCAGCCTCCAATGCTATAGCGAACGGTGCGTTCATCTCTCGTGCTTTCGGCCTCACTCTCTTAAGCATATAACAAAGACATCCTCAAGACCTTCCTCAACCCGAATGCCCTCCCCCTTCCTCTCCTTGAATCATTGCTTAATCACCTCATTAGACCCATCTTCCAGACCAATCTTCATCCAAAAATAAATCCAGCGACAGGTCGGAAGCTTCCTCGGTCCGCAGGCGGCCCTCTGGCTTCTCAGGACTTTTACGAGTCACAAAGATGGAAAGAATACCCAGCAATAGGGAATGTGATTTTGTGGTGTGTGAAACATACTGAGGTGTGCCATATCCGTCATGTAAAGCATTTAATGGTTCTGATTGTGTGACATATGGAAGAGGGACTACTATGAAACGATATGGCATTTGCTTATTCCACCTATAATGACCATGTTGGATGATTATGAGGCAAAGTACAAACTGAGTGGGGTAAAGATTGTTCGCGAGGTGATGAAAACTGTGCCTGGAACGTTGTTGAAGCGTACGGGAATCGACGGGCTCACTCGATCAGTACGTAGATGCTCGACCCCTGTCAAACCGTTTCAGCTGATCTGTCATTCCCGGTTCGGCGGCTTACAGGCCTTAACCGCCTGTCTCACACACCTTCAATCTGAAGAGACACCCCCTCTCCTACGAGAATCCATCAACGCACAAGTAGAACTCACACTCCTAACGACGAAACCAGGTGAAAAGGCTTATTTTGAGCAATTGTGTGACGTATTGGGAGAAGGAATCATCAGTGGTGTATGGTTTTATGGTTCAGATAAGGAGGATGCGATAGTGGCTTCTACAGAAGCCTTGCCTCGATTAGTTAGAGCGCTTGGAATCGGAAGTGTGAGATATCTCCAGGTAGGTGTCACCAGCTCCCTCATCAACTTTACATAGATTAACAGGGTTATCTGCTGGCATGGAACCCTAGCCGATGATAACACAGTTGGTTGACCCACTAATGCCGAAACTATTTCGGCATGTGTCGGTTCGACTGCAGCTCGCTTCGCTGGATGCACTCTTATGCGTAATGGAGGAATGTGCACCACGTATGGACAGACGAAGGGCAGGTATGATTGCAGATGCCATTGGACGATGTTGGGTCACGCTGGCAACTGAAGGCAGTCATGGGGGGAAGTCAGGTAAGCTTTGTTTAGGTATCGCTTGCTGGAATTTTCGACAAGTACACTGAAACGAGTAGCATATGCAGATGTGGGGATGATTAAAGGAGCTTTGAGACGTACGTGTGAACGGCTGGCGGAGGTGTGTCCTGGGGTGGTCGAGGTGAGTTGCGGTGATTAATTGGGTGGTCGTGAATTGACGGTTGCAGCAGGATTACAACCATATGTTGGCCGTCTCTGAAGAGCTGACTGAATTGTTCAGGGGAGTGGTGTAGATGCGATGAAGATGTAGCTCAATTTGGTGTTTGAGCCCGGACCGGAATAAGCGAGTCTACAACAAAAAAAAGTATCACAGAGAGTCAAATTGAAATGGAACATTTGAATGAAGCGAACAGCCTTTCCTCCTCTCTCCTTCCTTCCCCTCATCTCCACTCAAATGTCTTTCTCCGTAGACGACCTCGTAGCATCCCTCTCAAACAACCACATTGGCCAAGAAGCGCTCGATCTCGCTGCTCTCCATGCAAGTGTCCCTTGGCTACAGTGTACTACGCCAGCGTTTGACTAACCATAACCTTCAGGCTCAGCTGGCACAGGCCATACTCGCAGCGCAACCGTCCACCAAACCAGCCAAGGGTATCCAGCCATGCAACACACCAACCTCATCTACGAACCGCCTACCGCCACACACGTGGAGTCGAACCTCGAGCATAGACGACATAGAATGCCAAGACGAACGAATGGTTGAAGAGCTTCTCATTCCAGCCACCCAATCCCACTCTCACTTCTCCTGCGTGCCTACCATTCCCCAATGTCACACACATCCCTCAGGTTACCCTAATCCGCATTCATTTGTACATCCCGGCCCTGGATCTGGATTTGATCCGTCGTCACCCTGTCCATCCCCGCCTTTTACGTCAACGGACCCTTTTTATATGGCTCAGCTGCAGGAGATGCAGGCTCGCCAAGCTCGCAACGATGGTGCATTCGCGAGCATGGGCAGGCCTGAAGAAGGATCGCCGTTTGCTGCAGGCCAGCATCATGCCCATCCGTACCAGCTGCATCAACAGTGGGATCCTCACTGCGGTGGCAACGGTACCGAGGTAATGTCATATGCGGCTGTGCAGTATCAGCAGTTGGATCAACAGATGTCACCGACGCAACCCGCGATGGGTTTACGGGACGCGACACATGGGTTCTTTGACAACCCCCATTACCAGCATCATTCAATGATATCGCCGCCAACCCCCGTGTCTATGTGCGCTATGGAAGGTTGAGGTGTGATGGCCAGTTCATCATCATCAATGATGTCTATGATGGATCCATTCACCTATCGTATTTGGTTTGGGGGGCGGTGCAAAATTATCTATGGTGAGTGCGAGGTGGAAGAATTGATTGCGATGCGGTGTGGAGAGAAAAAAGGAAACACGAAAACGCTACAACGCTATTATTCCCCTGCTCAATCAGCGCTTCATCGCTGTTCAATGATGGCATCTTCAAGTCAACTATTGGATGCTGACGATGAAGACGGACCCATTCTATAACAACTAATTACCCATTGTTCCGCCACCTCACCCAACATATCCATAAACGACCCTCGTCAATTTACTAGCCCATCCACCGCGCGGAACTGAACACAGTTCGAAACTGGGCATCAATCTGGGCTTTCTAGTCCAAGGCCCGGAGTATCATGCGGATCAACCGTTCCCGAATGCACATGATACATAACACATACATACATGTGGATCATCGTCCTGCCATTTTGTGGATCAATCAAGGTTTTTGGCTATGGCCTGTCAACTCTACGTTCCTTTGTCCCTCCGTTGCCGTCTCACCGAAACATCCCCAACTCCCTCTGTCGCCCCACCTGACGTCATGTGTAATCAAGGCGTTTTCCATATGGACCTATGGAAGCCACCCAACTCCGGGTTAAACCACTAAACCATTGACGTGCCTCAGTCTCAGGCGAACAGAGAAAAGGGAGGTCATCTCGAGCTGCGTTCGAGATGGTTGGACGTCTGGTATTTTAGTTCCGATTCCATCGTTTTTTTCCCCCTTCCACTGTCTAGGTTGTCGTGTGTATATCGCTTGTAGACTCATCTCTTGGTTAGGATATCTGTGTTTATAGAGGTGTATGTGTATATAATCCTTGTGTTGGGCCACGGACTGTACTTTAGACGTTTCTAATCGCCAATATGTGGAGTGTGACGTTCCTCTGATTAGAAGCGATGTTTCATTTATCATGCTGTATGCATGTATTGGACTGGCAGATGTGATTGTAAATCTAACATTGGTAACGGCAAGCGTGGCTGGTAGACGCTCGTGACTTGCGACAGGCCTTTTGCAGTTGCGTCTGACAAAACCTCATGGAAACGTCTCAAAAGGCGATGACGCAAGGCGTTCAAACAGAGTCGTACGTGCTTTGTTTTCGGATTCGTTGGGGTATTATTGTAGGCATTACTCCGAGTATGATGACATGAGGCCACGAAAAAAAAGAGTCAAGGAATGCTGGCGGAGAGAAGAAAAAGGTCAGTGGATGATGTAGGTACGCTAGAACAGGTCCTCTAGGGTCATTTGTTTCACAATATCCTAGGGTGGGAATCAGAGGAGTTAGCGATGCCAAATGTAACCCGCTAGAGAGAGGAGAGACCCATACCGTATTTGACACCATAAGGGCAAATTCCTCAAAGTCGAGCTTGCCGTCTCCATCTTTGTCAGCTTCCATGATCGTCTTATCTACGATCTGCTGTAGCTGTTGATCCTGTTGTTTTGATTGTCGGATGGAAAGTTTGTAAGGCAATTGAGGAAGAAACTTTGGAGGTGAGATGCATACTTTCAGGTTGTTCCCCACCATCATCTTCAACACGAGGAAGAGCTCCCCGTTTGAAATGTAACCGTCACGATCAACGTCATATACCTTGAATGCAACTGTTTCGGGAGCGATTCATTCCTTGTAGGGGAGAAAGATGGAAGGGTAGGACGGGCGTACATTTGAGCTTTTCTTCTCTTCCTCCTCTGCTGCTGAATGCGCTCAAACCACCAACAAACTCTTGAAAGTCGACAGTCCCCCCTCCACTAAGAACGGCAACAAGAAAGAAGGGGGAGAGAAGAAGCTTGAGCCGAGATAAAGTACATCATACAAAGAAACGCACTCTTCATCGAATATGGCAATCATTCTGGAAGCAAGGGGATTGGTGGCGATTTGTGGTATCTGCAAAAATTCTTCACGATCGAGTGATCCGGATCCGTCACTGTCAGCGATGTGTTGAGCGACGGCGGTCCTTCATTAGCTGAGAGTCGGCGGTCCTACCTATCAAGTTTGATGAAACGTTTTTTCAGTCGCTCCAGCTCCGCATGGGTGACTATATTTCAAGAGTTTGAATCAACATTTCAGACAAACCGCTGGGATTGATTCCGCTGCCGTTATAGACATACAGTTGGAGCGCTTCTGCATGTCTTCCATAAACTGGGATGCTTGACATAACAGTCAGCACAACTTGGTTGGAATATCCAACGACAACGACAAACGTGTCTGGCCCATTGTTTAAGTGAGTTGAGCGAGGATGTGGTGAATGTGATGAAGAATGAAATACAAAGAGGAGACGCCTCGAATGCGTGGGAATATTGCTCCTAATGCTCTCCTCATCCTTTTCCAAATTGCCCAGGGCTTACGCCAGAACACTGACCACAGCCTTCCCCCACGCGCCAACGACCTCGGATGCACAGAAAAGCACAATATATGCGCTGTCTACACCACCAGGAAAAGGTGGTGTCGCCGTTGTACGTGTATCTGGACCAGACACGCTTGCCGTTTGGCAATGTATGGTGAGGCCATCTCGTCCACGGTTTGCTTTGGTGCACCCTCGGCCGTGGAGAATGGAACATTGTAGAATTGTAAAACCCTTTGGTGCCAACCCGAACAGTGAAGAAACCATAGACGAAGGATTAGCTGTTTATTTTAGAGGTCCGTCGTCGAATTTGTCACCGTCCATGGCGTCTTCATTGACATATCTTGCTTCGATCAGGTCCAAAATCTTTTACCACTGAAGACGTACTTGAATTGCATATTCACTCGGGCCGTGCCATCATTGCATCCATGCTTTCCGCTCTATCTACCATCCCTTTCTGCCGTCCTGCCGAGCACGGTGAATTCACTCGACGTGCATTCCTTGGAGGAAGGCTGGACCTTACTCAAGTCGAAGGACTGAAAGACCTGATCGATGCAGAGACGGAGTCGCAGAGGCAAATGGCAGTTCGGGCTGCTGGAGTGCGTGAATTTTTGAAAACGTAACGGTCATAGAATGATTCTTAACCCTACTTTCCATTCAGTAGGGTGTGGTGAAAGCAAAGTATGACGAACTGAGAGCGAAGATTATCAAAAGTCTAGCTATGGTTGAGGCACTGATCGATTTTGGAGAGGGGGAAGAGATTGAAGAGGGCGTCTATGAGCAGGGTAATGTCACCGCAACTAATGTAGAGGTTCTCACTCTAATAACGGGGACAGCTACAATCCAAGTCCAAGGTCTTCTCCAAACTATACGAACCTATTTAACTGACGGCCGACGCGGAGAACTCATCCGATCAGGGATTAAACTCGCCATTTTTGGGCCTCCCAACGCAGGGAAGAGCAGTCTTTTGAATTACTTCGGCAAGCTCGTCGTCTCTTTGACCTTGATATGTAACCTAATACCCTCGTGTTGATACCTGTAGCACAGCGCGAGGCAGCAATTGTTACTCCTATCCCAGGTACGACTAGGGACATCCTGGAGCTGTCGCTTGATATTGGAGGCCTGCCGATAATCGTTGCTGACACTGCTGGACTACGAAAAACAAAGGACGTAGTTGAACAAATTGGTGTTCAACGCGCTACTAAAGCGTGCGTATCACGCTTTCTTACCTGGACCTATATGCCAATGTCGTACATATAACTAGTGTTCAGGAAGCAGATGTGAAGCTTTGTGTCCTGTCTCTACCCGATGTGTTGCAGGCAAAGAACTCGATTCCGAAACTACCAGAAGGACTTCGACCACTTATAGACTCTGATACCTATTTCTTATTCAACAAATTCGATCTTGTTTCATCCTCCCCAACCCTGGTCGATGGAGCCCTGGAAATGCTGGTGGAAAAACTCTGTGGTGAAAGGGCCAAAAGTAATCGAGCTTGGCTAGCTAGTCTCACAACCGGAGAGGGAACACGCGAACTCATGGCGGGATTTGCAAGTGCACTGAAGGAGAAGTTAGTCACCCTTCAATTCCGTACTTCACTGCGGGCGATCCTCATAACTGTGTGGTTTCTATTTCTCCGCAGATATAATGTACTCGAGTCGGACATTTCCGCCCACGCACCTCTCATCACGCGAGAGAGGCATCGAGTCCATCTTGAAGTGGCATGTAAACACTTGGAGTCATTCCTTGCATTGTGTGAGTATCTTCTGCTTCTCTATTAACTTATGTTAATGTTGGCAAACGGCTTATGAACCTCTCAGCTTCAGAAGACGTCGTCTTGGGCGCCGAAGAACTACGATACGCTGCGCGTGCAGTGGGTAAAGTATCTGGTGCGATTGATGTAGAAGAGGTGCTGGACAGCGTGTTTAGCAGTTTCTGTATTGGGAAGTAAACTGGGGTTTTGAGTATGGGACACAGATCTACGGTACCGTCGTGACACTTTAATATATTGTCTAATACATTTTTCAGCCCAGCCAGTGCATAATCTGTGTACAGCTTCTGATCAAGGACACATCAGGTAATGGCAAGGTTTGGGGACAGCACCACTCAACATGACTCCACTCTGCCATGTACTGATCAACGTAAGCCTCAAGAAATTGCAAGGTGCTGTGGAAAGTCGATGGTGTGCGCTTGGATCCCCGATCGATGGTCCTCGCCAGGTCGTTCAACAAATGATCGATCATGGTACGTACCTCATGCCCATCACCAGTGGCGTCAGAGACTCTGTCAGGCTCTGTTTGTTCCAGTCAGCCACCGTGTGTACTATTAAAGGCGCAGCTTCCACTGCCAGTCGCCCATAACCTGGCTTGCTTCCTACCCTCACCTCAGCCCTTGAGATGCATTTATACGCTTCATCGACTATTCAGCATGCGTGTGTCTCTGTCCTCGACCGCCATCGGGTATTGTCCAGCCACAGAAGCTCAATATGACCTACGTTACGCGAGTTTCTCCATTGCTTGGCTGGATAATGATTCATATCATCTCGTAGCCACGCATGCAGATGATTCGATACTCAGTGGCTGACAAAAAGGTCCATCGTAGAGTCTTTTTTAGTGAGTCATTCACCGAACATCATGACTACTTACTACTATACCGATAGCTGCCCTGTCCATGCCTGACCGTCTCGCCATCTTTATGGCCGCTTGTCGACGGACAAAGCTCCAAGTGACGCATGTCTTTGGCCTCCGAGAAATGTGAGCTATTACTCTTTTACGGTGACAACATGCTGTCTTAATGTCGGAACTCCCCATCCTGGCTAGAGCGGGATGGTTCCCACATATAGTGCTGTGTATCGTGAATAGACATTGGCCACGCAAGAGCTTTCTTAACAAGGTGCGTCACGGTCTCATAATACACTGGAATAACGGGGGAAAAAAATTAATGATTTCCACGGCTATGACCTTGGGCAGCCTTGTTTGAGTTAAAACTAGGTGGTACTGGCAGAATCATGGAGTACTGATTCTATCAGTATCACTTAGCTGAAACCTTGCTTGGATTCGTCATCACCGTTGTCATTGCACTAGCTACGGGAATCGGCGGGGTTGGGAGGTAAATAAGGACCCGGAGGGGCGGGACTTATTGAGCCCAATCCGGCCGACTGGGTATGACTTGGTGAATCGCCGGCATCGCAGGCCCCCGCGGTGTTGGGAATCACCATAACATCCCAGTCTTTTTCTTTTCTTTATTTCAGTCGTGGTGCACTCAGCTCTCAGCTGATAAAGAACCGTTTTCAGGTCTGGACAATATTGGTCGCATGTTCCCTCACATATCACTGGCGAGTTTAACATTGATCATAATTTGTGACCAAATCTTTAATTCACAGCAGTCCATGAGGTGCGTCCTATTTACAGGATCCTGTAAACTTCACAGAAAATTAATATGAATAAGCGAACAGCGTCCATGACTTGGGGTCAAATACTTTGGCAACACTGACGATCCCGCGGTATTCGATCGAGCACCCAGACTTTTAAAGGCAGCGAATTCGTTGTCTTTGACCCATCTACAGAATTATGAAGACAACATGTCCTCACGCGACCTCGGTGTTCCTCAGGTTCTCAAATCTCTCGAGGTTTTCAGAAAGACTGCGAAGTGCGTGCCACGTCTTGAATATGCCAAGAAGAGGGCGAAAGCACTTGTCACGAGGTTGGGAATGTGATTTTTCATAATACGCATCGCACTGTCTGGCGATTTCTCGTCGTGGATCAGTTGTTCGATCTGGCGCTACTCGACATTCATACAATCCTATTTGCATAATGTACATGGTTACATGTGAGTTTTGACCATGCACGACGCGGAATAAAAATTCGATGCATGCCAAAGTCCCGTAACCTATCGTGAGCTGATACATAGATGTTCTGACGAACGCCACCGATGCAGTGAGTCGAGAGATTACGCAGTAGTTAATAAAGGCCGATCATAGGCGGGATATTATGTATAGTGACATGTTTACTGGCTTGAAGCCGTCTTGCTGCGGTACATACAGGGATAAAACTAGGCTGACAATGTAGTGGTACATTGCAATGCGGTATCGACGCCAAGACAATAGCTACAACAGTTTGGCATAGGACGCAGGAAAGATGCCCGATTTGCCATCGACCTCGCCCGTCCACCTATGGAGCACATTCAGTCAGCAAGAGCGGAGGGATTTCAGTGAGAATACAGGTAGTAGACCGTACCAATCATCCGATGTCCGTTCTGTGACCAAGATCCTTTGGCCCTCCCTAATTTGAAGATCCCCTGATTCCTGTGTATGGCTCTCATCAACATCCACGGTTTCCTTGATATAACATATTGAGACACTGACCGTCGGCTGATAATCGTATAATGCTTCTGCCCATTCTCCGTGGGCAGTTTCTTCCTCTGATTCGGGCTCGGGTTGGGGCGGCCCTCGCCTCGCTACGGGTGGAGGAGGTGCATGGCTGCTAGTCTGTTGTGGATGTAAGTACTATGTGAGACGATTCCGACGGTAATGTGGAATTGGGGATGAAAGGAAGAAAAAAATACGGACTGTGGGAGGCTGTGATGCTCGGTTGGCCCAGGCGTTTTTGATAGATGAGGTATTGACTTCGCTGAGTTTCTGTCGTTCGCAGTGTTAGTGTTGTGCTTGTGCTTCTCGTTATTATTATTATGAGTCATGGAGAGGGAAAAGAAAACATCCCACATCTCGGGCAAAGTGGAATAGGGGAACTAAACATCATGGGGGGAGAGATGGGTGACAGCCAAACCAATGGCAGGCGGATATCTGGATGTGTATAAAGAATACACAACGCACATTAGGCGATGAAAACGCATTTGTGGAAGAAACCGATCCTCCAGGCGTTGCTGTCCGCCGTTGCTGCGAAAACGCCATCGCAGCCGCAGCCACTCTCCCCGCCACAAGCTGCGATGATTCCTCAGATTTCTCATGCGCGGGATCGCTCTGTATATACAGTTCTGCAAAATCAGTCCCGTTGTTGACTCTCGAGTGGCGAGAAATCGGGGCAACGCTTGGGTGCGAAGATAGAAGAAGAAGAAAGGGGAGAGGCCCAGAGGGGGGAAGGGAGGCTGCGCTGCTTACCGTAGTTGTATGGCTCGAAGCTCCCCCCAACCCTCGCTTCGCATATCCCGCAGCAGCAGCCGTACTCCCCGCAAACTTCGAGGCCAAATCCGACGCCTGCGCAGACGAGAATGCGTGTGATTGGCCCGGCGCGCTTTTTACATTGTGATTATCGCCCTGGCCCTTTGACAGTGCGGCAAAAATCTCTGGGCGAGATTGGAAATACCTGTGTTGGTGGTGGCGGCACACGCGCGCGCACAAGAAGATCCCAACCGTATGCGATTAGATGAATGGGTACTGGTGGTACGATTCACTTATGCACTTACTCGTCTAGCAGAGAAAAGAACGCGTCTTTCTCTCTTTCTTGAAGGTTTGCAAATACCATGAAGATCTGTATGGTGGTATCGTAATGGGCTAACCAGAAAAAGATCAATTAATCGCCTGGTGTTGTTGAATTTATTTAGGGGCAGCTCTATTGAAACTAGGCAGAATTACAATCGTACGCTTGCACTCAATACATACACTTCATACCAGCCGTACTTTATGGACAATAAAGGAAGATGAAAAGAAAGTTAGTGCACTTTTGGATAGTTATTGCTCATGTAATCGATGAAAAGTCAGCACCAAATGATAGCCGGTGAATAAAATCAGACCACAGTAGCGGGGAGTCAATGTGAGACAGCAGGAATATAAATTCCCCGCTAACAAGGCCAACGATAGGCAATATCCTACGAGCCCCAATCGAAAAGCCCTCCATAATCGTCTTGCGATCCTGCCAGCGATGATTGCTGTGACTGCTGCGGCCCTGGAGTTCCAGGCATATGCCGTGACATGTCACCAGCACCAAGTCCACCGCTTGTGGGCGAGAAAGGTGAAAACATGCCTCCTCCACCCGCATTGTTGGCACTACCTTGCGATTGCTGCAACTGGGATGCGGGCCAATTTGGACTTGCACCCATCGGAGGCGGCGACGATGACACGCCACCCATGAAGGGACCTAAGCCTGCACCCGGCGACTGCGCCTGTTGGTGTTGATGTTGCTGTGGTTGTTGTTGAGTGGGTGAAGACATCCTATACCCGCCCTGCATGTGCATCCCTTGCATTTGCTGACCCTGCCCTTGACCTTGACCTTGGCCAACACCCATGCCCATACTCCCTCCTTGCCCTGTCCAGTTTCCGCTCATCATACCCTGATTTGTTGGAGAACCAAACATGGCAGCTTGTGCATTCTGTCCTTGCTGCTGTTTCATCATCATCCTCTGGTAATCATCCGGACCCAACGATGCACCTCTGCTAATCGCGCTGCCGGCGCGTGGAGTCATTGGAGATGGGGCACTATCAGATGGCGACCGTGTGCTCCTCGCAATCCCAGGAATCGTCGCATTGGATCTCAAGGTGGGCGGGAAATCGTTAGTCCCTCCCAACATTGGTGAGCCCATTCCAACCCCCATTCCCCCACTCATCCGCTGCTGTTGCTGTTGCTGTTGCTGTTGATGTTGATGTTGCTGTTGATGTTGATGTTGCTGTTGCTGTTGATGTTGATGTTGATGTTGCTGTTGCTGTTGCTGAGCAAAGGCTATTTGTTGCGGGCTCATAACCATGTTTGACCCCCCAGATCCACCAACTCCCGCACCCATACCCATACCCATATTTGCAGCTCCTCTTTGCTGTTGCATCATCAGAAGGTGCCGTTGCTGAGGCGTCAAGTTGTTCATGTTGATCCCAGCAAGACCCGGAACATTACCAGAACCAGGACTTTGGATAACTGTGGGAAACATATTATTTTGTTGTCCTGAACCCATGCCGGAGAGCTGCACAGTGATTGCATTGGCGCCAAGGAATGACATACCACCATTATTCTGCATTGAGATGTTTTGCATTTGCTGAACGTTCGACATGCCAGCAGCGGCAGCAGCAGCCCGTTGTTGCTGATCCGACTGTTGGCGACTCTGCATCTGAATGGCCTACACACTACTTAGATCATGTATCCTCCGGGAAGAAACGAACTTACTGCCATAGCAATCTTCTGGACTTGTGCTTGCTGAGGTAATCCCTGAAATCCAGGAAGCGCGCGCATGAGGTACTGCATGATCGGATGATTGGGATTTTGAAGAATTTGAAAGGCTTGCTGCATCGTTATAGTGCTAGTGGAAGCATTAGGATGACTGATGCCCGCATTGGCATTTCCTGCCCCGTGTCCCATTTGTCCTACACCTCCACTGACGGCTCCAGCGTTCATGCCTTGCTGCGGCCCAACAACCTGAGAATCCATGCCGGAGGGACCAGATATTGAAGGAGGCGACATCCGTTTGACATTGCCTACGGCCTGTTGTTGTTGTAGTTGTTGCTGTTGCTGTTGTTGCAGTTGTTGCTGTTGCTGTTGCTGTAGTTGTAGTTGTTGCTGTTGCTGTTGCTGTTGCTGTTGTAGTTGTAGTTGTTGTAGTTGTACTGCCCGTATGTGTGCCTGTCGCGCGCGTGATGACGCTGCCAGTTGCGCCTCCTGTGGGTTGAGGATCGACGGTTGAAGCATTCCCGGCTGTGTAGCTGGCATGTTGGCATCAGGCGATAGTTGAGAGAACTGTTGCGTGAGGCCTGCGGATGATGGACCATTGGTGCCATTGGAGATTGGTAATGAAAAGTGAGAGCCCGCGGGTGATTGTGTTATCGTTCCAGGAGGCATGGAGGGGTTAGAGATCGATATGGCAGTTGGGGATGTGGCGTTGGTATTAGGCATTGAGGGAGGGAGTGCCATCATTTGTGAGGGCACAACTTTCACGTCACCGAGATTTTGTCGTTTGCTAGCAGGGTCCGACATCCCATCATCGGTGCGTTCACGTTTGTGGGCGGGGTTCAGAGCTTGATTGAGGCCGCCCAATGATGGGCCGGTTGTTGGTATGCCCAGTTGCTGCCGTCGAGCGATCTCCTTGGCGAATAATGCAGGCATATCGCTGTACAGTTGCTGTATGCGCTCACATGAGTAGAAGGCGACGGGTGGTGGTGGATCCATTATTGGGAGGGATATGTTGATCTATCTGGATAATTAGTATAATAAGCATGAGCATACAGAACGACGCACTACTTGACGGCTATGGTCTGCAGCAGCGGCTAGCCACGTAAGATTTGACTGCAAGCGCTGTGAAAACCTATGGAACGTGCCGCATATATAAGACTCATTAGTGCCCGAGGTGTCGGAATAGCTCACTGTTGGTACCGGGCATCTGTAGGTGGAATGCCCTTTTTCTGGAACACCATGCAGGCTCTGGGTAAGATGACTGACGGTAAGCGTGGCTCTACAAGGCAACCAGTGACGCACTTTAGCAGCTCAGAATTGAGCTCAAGAACCGAGATGACCTTGAACTCGCTTGATTTTGTGGGTGTAACATGAGGCACGGCCGAACGGTCGATGGATGCGGCAGTGTTGTTGGACAACGGTTGTGATGGTGCTGCAGACGCCAGGGGGTTATTGATGGAAGAGAGGCCATCTGGTGGTTTCTTGTCTGTAGAGGGAGCCGATGACATCGTGCTCTCGTTGGTTGCCTTTCCTTGTGCCGACAATTCTGCTCCGCTACCACCCTCTGACACGGCATTCTTTCTCTGTTCCTCAGCTATCGAGGATAGATTTTTCAGGTCATTCACGGTATTTGGCAGTACCGTGGAGGCAGTAGGATCCACTGTGACGTCGAGATCGTCTGGTGGTGGTGATAGTTCGCTGAGCGGTGTTGACTGGCGCGAGGACTTGTCAAGACGTGTCTCCTCCTCCTCCTCCTCTTCTCTTTGTGGAACCTTCACGGGTTCCTCCTTCTCTTCCGCTGCTGGGGGCAATGGTGGCGAACTTGCTTCTGGGAGAGTTTGGGGAGAGTTTGTATCGGGTGCAGGAGAGAGAGAAGAGCTCCTGTCCCTCGTTGCGTCTGGAGGGGAGACTGGGTGTAGCTGATGCTGGTCCTTATTGTCTACGCGCTGGATGAAGTCGTTGTCATTGGGTTGCCAGGAGAGATGAGAGTCTGGGAGAATGCTGAGGCCTTCCTGGTGGTTTCGATCGACTCGTATCATTTACTTCTGGCTCGAATTCCAAGCTGTCCCCGGAACTCTGTAGCCGACTAAACTCTCCCCCCACTGCGGAGTCTCAATAAATAATGCCACCCACACTCCAGTAATCTTTCCTTCACTCATACTATAGACAACCATATTCTAATGCTCTGAATATATTGCAGCTCCATGCTCTCAATTATCGCGGAACAATATTGCTCGTTTCACAAGCACAAAGAGTCGCAGGCACAGGCGGTAACCATGCTTGCTGACTCAGCACATGTGTTTACTCTTGTTTGTCCCTCACCCTTTCCGGCGGTGCTAGTGCGACGCTCGTCATCAGCACCAACAGCCCCTGCAAGACGCTACGATGTGAGTATGCCACTCTGCCTTCTGATATTGCAGTTTGATACTGTTGGGCGACGTCTCGGGTTGAATTATGAAAAAAACGGCGTTGAAAACGGACCATTTTCAGATGGATCGATGTTCGACCTTGTGGATGGATCTCTTTTCCAAGTCTATATGCGCACCATCTTTTGACATCTCTCGACGGCCTTTTCAAGCATCTGCTAACGCGCTCTTTCCTCTGTAGAATACGCAATGGGTCGGGTTATTAGGACACAAAGGCGCTCGCACGCCATCGTACGTCAAATTCGACATCTGGACATGACTTCCGATATCTCACAATAGTTTCTTACAACCAGTTTAAAGCTCACACTCACCACAACAAAGCACCCGCCCGGTTGCGTGCCCTCGATTTCGCAGAGCGCAATGGATACGTCCGTGGTATCGTGAAAGAAATCATCCACGACCCCGGCCGGTGAGTTCCAACTGCCGACCTTCCTGGCTACACCACTAAAGAATGACAGTGGTGCACCCCTCGCACGCGTTGTTTTCCGTGACCCTTACCGCTACAAGCTCCGCGCCGAAACATTCGTCGCCACCGAAGGTCTGCACACGGGCGCCTTTGTCTACTGCGGCAAGAAAGCCCAACTCGTCGTCGGCAACGTCCTTCCCGTGAGCCAGTGCCCCGAAGGTACAATCGTCTGCAACGTTGAAGAGAAGGTCGGCGATCGCGGTGCACTCGCGCGCACATCCGGCAACTACGCTACCATCATCGGTCACTCACCCGACGAGAACAAGACTCGCATCCGTCTCCCAAGTGGTGCAAAGAAGACCGTCTATGGCGGGGCCCGTGCAACTATCGGTATCGTTGCTGGTGGTGGACGGATTGACAAGCCTTTGCTCAAGGCAGGTCGGGCATACCACAAGTACAAGGCCAAGCGCTACAAGTGCGTATATACATTGGTAAAAGTTTGGAACAAAGTGATTAATCATGTCATATAGCTGGCCTCGTACTCGTGGTGTTGCTATGAACCCAGTCGACCATCCTCATGGTGGTGGTAACCACCAGCACATCGGAAAGGCCTCGACAATCGCCCGCTCCGCCGTCCCTGGTCAGAAAGTCGGTCTCATTGCTGCTCGTCGGGTACGTACATCGCTTTGTCTTCCATGACCCTGATTTTAATAGTGCTCTTCTGAATAGACTGGTCTGCTACGTGGTACGGTCAAGGTCAAGGAGGTTTAGAGTACCTCTTCCCCTACTGTCTTGTCTTTTACTCTACTCGCTTCTCTACACTCCAAGTGTATCCGTCTTATCCATCCTATCCTCACTGCCGAGATGACCACGTCATTCAGCGCCTTGCAACACTGCATCCCAAAAACTTGCGTATATGCATTGCGTATGCCATTATATAATTACAAGATGTATGCCCATTGCACATGCCCAACCATGATATGACTAAGGAACTGAAATCAACACTCAACTCAACTTCAAGGATGTGTTGAACAACTCATTGCTAAATCCTCCACCATGCTCAGACACATGAATACATGTACAGATTTGTATTTCTTCGTGATGTTACTTACAATTACAGGCTACTTTGTTGATGCGTTTATCCAACAATCTTGTTTTAGTCTTGCCCTACACACAACCTACTATGCCTTGGATGCTTCATCTATCTCCTGGCGCCAACGTTTCTGGATATCAATCATTTCAAGGAAAATCTTGTACTTCGCTTCCAGCAACCTCTCCTCTTTCGCCTTTGCCCCGGGCACAACCAGTTTTCCAGGAGGTGTCATCTCGACCTGTATGCAGTCCCAAATTTGATATGTACATCCAGCACACAACGCCATGACATGCAACATACCATGATAGCCCACAACATCTTATTCTGTTCCCCCACACTCAGCTCCTGCCCTTGATTTTGCGCCCGCCACTGGGACGCTTCCTTTGCAAATCGGCCTAGAACAGCGGCGCCAAACACGACTGCAGCCGCGTGGTCCGCAGGGAGCACAATCGGGATGCCGCACGCATTAGCCAAAAGCTGCATCAACTCTTTATTTTTCGCTTGACCACCGCTCATGTATATGGCTGATATCTTGTGGTGTTCTTGCCGTTGCGAGGCGGGAACGGAGCTGGTCGTCGAGGTAGTAGCCTGAGAGGAAGAGCCGGCGTTGAGGGTGTCGATGATGTGGCGGGTTTGTAGGGAGATGGACTCCAGCGTGAGCGCATACTTGCGCGCTAGATCTGAGATGGACGAGTCCTGCTCATGGAAGCGATAAGTGAGAAAGAACGTGTGCGAGTATGGTTACCAGGTTGTGACTTACAAGATCGAGGCCCACGATGGAACCGCGCATTCGGGGATCGGCAATAGGTGATCTGTTGCCTGTGTTTTTCCATCAGGACGCTGACCGACAATGTGTTATTGATGACATTTACCATGGAAGTCTGGATAAAAGTGAACATCCTTCGTGAGCTCGACGGTTGAGTCAACGCCTCTCTCCGCGCGGAGCTTCTGTAGGACATCCTCAAGCACTATGGTGAGACGTCACTCAAGTGTTCAACCAGCAATCTGGGTCTTCAGATTTACCAGCGTGAATAGGCTTATTCTCCTTCTTCGCTTGTTCGACGAGCTGAGGGTAGGCAGGGTGATTTTTTAGGATAAAGTCGATCAACTATCATTATGTCAGAGGCGCATATATGCGAAGTCAAGATTGAAAATTACCTGGCCTGTGGAGGATTGTCCGCCCTCGTTCATCCACCAACCACGGAATACAGCATCCTTATGACACCGTCGGTAAATCACTGTTATGTATGCCAAAATTCGCACCTTGTAAGGCCCCCAAACGCCACTAACAAACACGCCTTTAGGACTCTGGATGCTTCGGTCAGGTCCATGATGTCGGAAGGCATGTCAAGGCTTACCTGTATAATATGGCATGTACTGGTACCAGCCACGACAGCGAGTCTGTATTGCGATTCGTCTATAGAAGGCGTACCCGATAACGTTCCACCCTCCTTGTACCTGGCAGCAACGGTGCCTATCCACCCAGCATACCTGATTGTTCTTCAACATTAATTCTGACCAAGAATAAAGTCACCTCACGCATCTATCAGAGCGCTTCCCACAGGCGTACCCTCCACCAAACCAAGTTCCTCCGCAGCTCTCTTCGACAGTCCCCGTCCCACTGGCATACCTGCAGTGAGCACATCGCCATGCCTAGCGCCCATCTGTTCATAGTCTCTCTCAACAAATTCCCCGAGTCCAATCCTCTGGAAAAAGTCCGCGCGCCAGCCTTTGTCAGGAATGTAGGAACATTTACAAGTCAGCGAGCAGGAGGACCGCTTATCGTCTGAAGTTGCACGATAAGTGAGGAAGTCGGGAAGGTCAAAGAATTGGCATCGGGAGAAGAGTGAGGGGTTCATGCGTTTCTTTAGCCATAGAATTTTTGGACATTCCATTTCAAGCTGTCATAGTTATGTCGATTTAGAGTCATTTGAAATGCATGGTATGAATTACGCAAAAAGAAACAGGGTGTAGGAGTAGTGGAGGAGAAAAGGAAGAAACGTACACTCATCGTGCCGCCAACGTACTCCAACACTTCTGAGCCGGTACTATTGATCAGCTCCGCCTCTTCCTCGGCGCGATGGTCAGCCCACAATATGACGTTGCGCTCTCCATACTGTCCAAGTTGATCGCCTCTCGTAATAGTCACCGGCTCGCCCTTCAAGTCTGTCACAGCCAACGAACAAGTCGCGTCAAACCCAATGCCTTTCACAGCGGAGGGCGGCACTTTGGCATCAGATAGACAAGCACGGATGGTAGAAGAAACGGCGGTCCAGATGTTCGTGGTAGACTGTTCAAAGATGCGATGGTCTTCTGGATCGCGGTAGGTGACGATGTCCTGGGTCGAAGATGCGACAATCAGACCGTCCTGCCCTACGAGAGCAGCCCGTGCTGAACCAGTCCCGACATCCACGCCTATATAGAAGTTTTCAGATGCTGCAGAGGCCATGGATAGTCTCGAGGAGGAGGTTCAATGCCAGTTGCAGGAGATTCTGTGGTGGTGCGCATGACTGGGACGTGATGCCGGTGAGCGACCGGCCCGAATCCATAACCATTAGCCACCACATAATTTGTTATCAGTGCTGGCCCATGCTTTGCATTCAACGCTTCAACAACTCATGGAGTCCGTAGGAAAACACCATCATGGTAAGTATTTTGGATCAATCAATGGTACTGCTTCCATGCTTTAACTTCTATGCCATGAAGTACTATCAGTTTACTTATCCGTAAGAAGACCTGCGCCTCATCTATGGTACCTGGTATGTACTGGAACATAACACTCTTCAAGGGACTTATCTGCAGTGGCATGCCATGGCGGTAACTCACAATCTCTCCGACATGCTTCAGCCGCGTTTCTACCATCGCGAACATCTTATCTCCGTGACATGAACTACTGAACTTGGCATCAAACGTCTGAAGTCGTGGTCCAAGAACACCAATTGCCAGCTTGTCTGTCGTCATGTCGTCAATAACGCATGCTCTGGGAAGCTTGATGTGGCTCAACGAGGGCGTAAGATTGAGCAACGTGCCCAAGCATAATGGGACCGTCGTTTCCGTGATGGCCAACTTTTCGAGCCGGTCGAAATTGAGTCGCGGAGCCAAGTAATTGCACATTTCAGGTGATAAGGGTACTGCAGACTCTCCGATGGAGAGCTCTCTCAGGCTGGGAAGGAGGAGGGGCCGCATCAACGTCTCAAAGTCCTTCCCATTCTGAAATTTCAGTTCCAGGATCTGTAAGCGAGGGACAGTGATCTCATGCACCGGTGCAGGATCGTATACACTGTCATCGCCCACATATATGGAACATTGCTCTAACAGTATGGATTCACGTAGAGCGGCGAAGCATGCCGAAAGTGGAAATGGGATTTGGACCATTTTGAGGTAACGCAGACGACTCCACACCAGACTAAAGTTCTGGGCGTCAAACCGTATGTATGCACTCGCGGCGATGTATAAATGTTCAAGCTGAGGAAAACGAGCAGGATCGGAAAACAGAGGCACTGTAACAACTTCAGTGTCGCTCCGCCTGCGAAGAATTATCGATAACTTTTTTACATCCGATAGGGCCTGTTTCGGTAGCTGTGCGATTTCGGGCAATATATCTGCGTAGGCGGAAAGTGTAAGCTCTTTTATCCGGTAAGGTTTGCTTGACAGATGCTCGCTCAGAGAACGAAATCTCTGATGTTGATCATCCTCGAACGGTATGGTTAGGGATACATGTTTGGCACGCGAGAGCCACACATCTATGCTAGACAGGTTGTGCATATTTTTTTTGACCTCGATGCTACTCCACAACTCGGGAATGTTTAGCACAATGCGTCGCCACGGCGTGCACACCTGAGATATCACAAGCTGTCCTGGACCGTTTTTCCCCTTCCAGGAAAGAGGAAAAGTCACGCGCTCGGCAGCACAGAGGCAGAATATTTCCCGAAGAATTTCCTCTGGTAGCTTTTTGTGTGGTGCGAGTGCCGCGTCGCACCGACGGATTCTGTCCGTTATCACCTGTTGTTTTCTAAGGAGGTGTGCGATCTGTGCTTCCACCCGACGCAAGTTCTCTTTTTCATGAGAAAGAGATTGCCTGATCATGTCCGTCTCCCTGTCCGAGTAATGCTCTGCATTGACATCGCAGTCGGACAGGTCAATGAGCACATCGCCGACGTTATGGCAATGCATATGGGGTCTGTCGAGTGCGGAGACTTGGCTCTACGCGGTATGGTTGCGTCTGGTCAGACAAAAAGAGCGTTAGGAGAGTTCCGATGTTCACTGCTGTATGCATGCCTCAAGTTTTGCGCTAACTGGAGCTGGTCCCTGCACCTCAGCCAAGTCATATTTCCTTTTCCGGAATAGTATGGAGATCCTCACCGCGTATTCCTGGCTGACCTAAGCACTGCCACCACCACCACCACAATGTCTATTGATCTACTCGATCATGAGGTCAACAACAAATGCTACTCAGAAGAAGAGACGTACGAGATTCGACAATCCCTCTCGGTTGCGAAAGCGACGCATCGTCGCGTAGATGCGGAGATCATCGAGTTGGAGCGTCGCAAACAAGTCTGTATTCAACAACGAGACGACATGCGGAACCATATCCGTCGCTGCGAAGCGGCTCTTGCTCCTTATAAACATCTACCAAAGGAGCTCATCCAGAAAATATTCCTTCTTTCTTCAGACGACCCCGTATCTTTTCCTTTGGCCCATAAATCCATTCCCCTACAACTTACTATTTCACACGTGTGTTCGTCCTGGCGCCGCATTGCATTGGATACCCCAGAGCTATGGAGTAGCATTGAGCTCAAGCTTCCCCGCAATATGTGTAATATTCCGGATTACCTAAATCAGTGGCTCTCACGCGCAAAACTCGTATCCGCAATTACTCATCCCCCACCACCTCTCAATTATCCCTCTGAATTTTACGAGCTAGTATTCGACGTCTTCAGGTCCCATCAGTTCAAGGAACTTGAATTTCGTGCTTTGGCACACGAGTCATTGCCAGATCTGGCTCACCTTCCGGATAAAACGCTACTGAACTTGGAGAAACTTGTCTTGTTCGTTTCGCGATCAAAGGCTGATGTCAATCCAGTGCCTCTTTTCTCCAATCGCGCTCGATTCCCTCATCTCAGTCATTTGCACATAGCAGCCCCTCGACATTGTTTCGACACTCGACATTTCGATTTGCCGTGGGACCAGCTGCGTCACCTCGAGCTTGATTGGAACATTCCATTATCTCTTTCACAATGCTTGGCTGCTTTACCCCAGTGTACGCGGCTCGAGCACTGCATTCTTTATGTGAGCACAGACAGCCAACTCATTTCTCCAATAGACGACGACGTCACGCTGCCGTCCCTGCAAGTCTTGAAATTAGCGTTCCAGGATGTCAAAGATTTTGAGACGCTGATGTGCCATCTAGTGCTCCCTAACTTAAAGAGACTCTCATTGAAAGGCTTTCCTTATTCTGCCAAGATGTGTGCATTTTTGGCTTCCCGGCTTAATTTTGAGCATCTTGCAGCATTATCGATCACTTCCTCCAAACCACCTCTTGATGTCGACGTGTTGCTTCAGATTGCGCCTTCTTTGCGTGAGATAACTGCTGAACAGACATGCCCTATTGATCCGGGAACGATGGATAGACTGTCATCCGGCAGGCTTGGACGACGACTCGAAAAACTATATATACATGGACCATATCATGGAGATAAAATTCTGGAAATGCTGATGGCGCGTTTGGAGAATGCTGGAGGCTCGGGAAATACAAATTGTGGCCAAGGTGTTGAACGTCGGCCCATAGCGATCCTCCGCGACGTCAGATTTTCTTACCTTCCTGGTACCATGCATGTATCCCCGTCCGATGAACGCGTCCACACTCTGAGTCGTTCTGGTGTATTCATTTATCCATGTCAATATGTGACACGATAGTCAGATGATGACAGATAAGCCACATTTCGCTTTAAGGGCATGAGAAGCCCAGCCTGTAAGTCATTTGCGGAGGTACTAGGTAGTGTGAAGCTAGTCTACTTTTCAGCTTTCATGTTGGACTAATATCATCAATATCTGTTTGGACATATATGAATGAATTGAATATTAAATACCTCACTACACCCAAGTCGACTAACGCAATCGGGAACTCATTAAATAGGTAGAGCATATTGAATCCGAGCTTGGTAAGGCGTGTATGCTTTGGGGATGGAATACAGTACTGAGAGGCCAAATGTTGGACATTGGTGACGATACACACATAGAAATTTTTGAAACGTGAACGATGCACATCTTGAGGAAGCCTGTTATGGTATAAAGAAGGCAGATGATGGATTATTGAATGCGCTTGCATGTAACAGAACCACTGGAATTAAAATTGGATTGTTTAGAAATCATGAATGGGTTGTAGATTGTAGTGAGTCCATTTTCAATGGGGGTTGCCGATGTTCGTCTTTTGAAGAGCACGTATACCTGACAAGAAATCGATCAACGCTGTTTCATGCCAAGCATAGATTTTGTTGATTGCGTTCTAACGGAATACATGTGCCTAATGGGCATAAAAAAGACGAAAAGAAATCTGAAGATACATGAATTGGCCTCTACTCTGCAGCTGCTGTCACTCGTGCTATTGTTTGCGTATTTAGTTACCCTGGCAATGTCCATCGATGGGTACCACTCACTGTAGACCAGCTGTGCCGAGTGGTGCACAATGCGTCTTATCTGTCCTTCCTTCTCCAGGTGTTTAATAGCAACCCGTGCAAGGCTGCCATTGATTTTGAGCCGCTCAATGAGAATGCTTTGGCTGATGAATTTGAAGGTAGGGACTTCCTTCAAGATTCGGTCGTACAAGGGCTTGTCCAGGTTGACGACATGTTGCGCCTTGTCCTTGACCTTTCCCTTCGACCACTTCTTCTTCTTTGCGGCTTTGCCGCCTGAGGGCGCGGGTGTCTTGGCTTTGGCCTAGTAAAATGAGCGCTATCAGCGATCTGCCCTTATCCACATCCAGACGCAACCGAGCGCATCCATTGGTTTGCTCGCAGTTTCTCTATCGTTTCTTCATACAATGGGAGCATACGACGACCGCATAGAAAGCAGCGCTAATAGAAATAAAAAAAGACATAAACTTACCATCGGGTGTAACGACCGTCGATGTCTAGTCTTCCGTTGGATGACACTCCCATTGATGGATGGCGCGTGCCTTGTTTGTACCAATATTACGTAATCAACACGGATACAAGGAACGCGACACGTCGATTGCTGGTCATAGAAAGAGTTGAGCGCTGCTGTATGTTTGCGGGGCAGATGCTTTCCTGGCTTCTTCTCTTGCCTCTCCCTTTACCCGTTCTTGCTGGTCTAGATCAGACATTTGGTGTCCAACCAAATCTCGTTGCGAAATATGTTCCTCTAAAGTCAAATACCTGGAAGTGTTTGGATGGCTCGAAGGAGATTTCATGGAGCGCTGTCAACGATGACTTCTGTGACTGCCCCGATGGCAGCGACGAGCCGGGAACCTCTGCCTGTCCCAATGGCGTGTTTTATTGCCAGAACGTCGGGCACGTTGGAGCATCAATTCCAAGCTCACGTGTCAATGACGGACTATGCGGTACGGCAGATGTTCAGTTTCTCTGTTCAGAATCAGGCTTACATTGTCAAATAGAAACTCAATGCTGTGATGGCTCTGATGAACGAGCTGGGGTCTGTCCTAATACCTGCAAGCAGGCTGGAGAAGAATATAGGAAGAAGAGGGAAGCAGAGTTGAAGATTCAGAGGACTGTACGCCTTTTCCTATGCTATATGCGGGTAGCTTATAATGCAAGAAACTCTCAAGGGTGCTAAAATACGCTCCTCGTACATCGCTTTTGCGGTCAAGGAGAAAAAACGCTTGGAAGCCGACGTACAAGCATTGATAGGGGAAATAGCAGAAAAGCGGAAGGAAGTGGCTCGCTTGAAAGGTAGCCTGCCGGTTTTGGTTTTCTTTCACATTGAAGTTTATGTGTTGTAGATATTGCGGAAAGAGCAGACAGTTTGTCCGCTGAGGCGCTCGAGCACAGAAAACAATCTTGTTAGTACATTCTCTCTGCTTTCACAGTATAACATTCTTATATGCTATCATTCAGCCCTGTATCGGACCATGATTACTCAGGCCAATGCTCTTAAGTCTTTACAGCGCGAGCAGAAGAAACTCCAGGAGCGTGAAAAGGCTCTCGGCGAAATTTTGGATACTTTGCGAAATAAATATAACCCCAACTACCAAGACATGGCTGTCCTGGAGGCGGTCCGCGGGTGGGAGCACATGGCTAATTTACCACATATTAATCAAGTAGGCAAAGAAGAGGAACAAGAAAGGGATACAGAGGAAGAGATAAATACTGTGGCTGAAGAGGGATCAGTACAGGAGGAGGAGAAACTCGAGGATGGAATGTGGAGCAAGTCAGATCTTGAGACAAAACTGGGCCCTCTACTCGAAACTGACTACGAATCGCTCTTGCTGGCCTACGAGGAACACGTAGATTCTGGAGAAACATCATCTTGTTCGTCCTTTCCGTTGCCTTTGTTGCAACCGCTGAATATGCGGCAGTGTTTAATATTGCTTACTATATCCCAGATCCCTTTTTGGCACAGTATGAAGAGTTGAAGGGTACCTTTATCTCGTGGTTGCAGAAATTTGGGGTCATTCAAGGAAGCTCAAGCACCGCAGCGGGTAACGTTATTTCTGTTATCACTGCCCTGCGGCGATGTTGACACATGCGCACAGCCGCTGACTCCAGTCACGCTCACCGAGCATTGACAGACGCCGAGAACCAGCTGTCACATCTTGCAGATGACAAGCAATCTACCGAAGAGAAACTGTCAAAGCTTTCCGACCCCCATCACTTTGGTGTTGAAGGTGAATGGAAGAAGCTTGATGGTACATGCTTGGAGACAACAAGTGGCGAGTACGTTGACTTCATGTTATCGTCTCTTGAAGGAAATGTTAAGTATGCTGCAGGTACACTTATGAAGTTTGCCTGTTTGGGGAAGCTAGGCAGAAGCCCATGAATGGAGGGTCTACAAACAGCCTTGGGTAGGATTTACGTCCTTGGTGACAGATGAACTAAACTGATGCGAGATAAATAGTCGATTCGAATCTTGGAATCCGTCAGCTATTGTGAGACCTGGGGAGCCGGCCTATTATCAGAAACAGATGTACAAGCATGGTGCACGCTGTTGGAATGGGCCAGATCGAAGCGTCGTTGTGCGTATATTACACTCTTTCTCGCTGATTCTGAACCAGTTGAGTGACACCTAACGATAGTTGGTTCTGTCTTGCGGCACTGAAAACACGCTCACGTCCGTGGTTGAGCTGGAGAAGTGCGAGTATCAGTTTACTGGCACGTCACCGGCAGTTTGTTTCCCTGTAGAAGATGAAAATAAAGAACATGGGAAGCAGGAATTGTGATTGTAGACTTTGGTAACTAGTAGATTTTATTGGATATAAATTTGCGGTGACGCATCTTGCTGAGATTAACTTGTGTTCGTGCCATTAGTATTCACCCTTTGGTCATGTTCCAAAGAGTTTGTGCGTCACACACCTTGGCTAGCCTTGACACGAGGAGAAAATACTGCAAGGCGAGTTACAAGGGGAAATTCAGGCCGAAGCGGAGCAGTGCCCACGAACACGGATGGATCTGTCATACCAAGTTGCATGCTAATAGTACAAGTATTGCAAACAAGAAGCATATATGGATGTTACATGGTAAGAATACAGATTTTTCAACAAGTATTGCTGTCGTAAAAAGGTACATATGTACCTTTGTAAATCCAAACGAAAGGCCTAGGAAACATACGTGCTCGGCTGGATACCGTAAGCGTTACCCGCATGAATCGAAAGTCGTCCATAGATATCCGGCTTGTAGACAATCTTCTTGTAGATCCCCATCTTTCTCAATGCCTCTCTCACCGCAAACACATCTTGCTCATCCAAATAGTTCTCTGTCAGCACTTCAATCACATGCATCCCCGAGTCCTGATTAGGGGCGACTTTAACAGCCGGCCCCAACATACCGCCGTATCCCGCCCTCGCGATGCGTCGCCAAATGGCATCCACCCGTTTTGTCCCGACAAACAGGAGCCATTTGCCGCCCAACAACCCAAACTCGCACGCCAACGCATCAATGTCGCCCTTGGTCAACGTCGGCTTGGAGCAAACCTGGATCCACGCGTTCCACAGGGCGGAAGAGTTGTATTGGGGCTGCGTGTAGGGTTTTTCTTGGAAAGAGTTGTCGACGTAGATCCATTTGTATTGGGTCCGAGAGACACTGGAGGGCTGCCAGTCGTTGAGAAATCGTTCGAGGTCGTGGTGGATCACTGGATCGAATGTGATGATTTGGAAGGAGTTGGGATTGTCCTCTGGACGGCATTGTAATGCTCTTTCGGCTGCTCTGCTTGCAATTTGTATTCGATCGTCTGTTCCGCTTCGAGAATCGTTGTTCCTGCGTGAAATCAGTGAGTTCCATCTCTTCTTTTTTGACGTTGCACAAGTATCCACGCTCACTTCTTCCAAAATAGTTTTGACCCCGTCTGAGTGAAGAAGCCTTTCAGGCTCCTCAACGATTCCTCCCTTTCCAATTCTTCATGCAGCTTCCCTTCGCTCTTCAATATCTCTCCCTTTACCTTCAACCAGTTTGCAAACAAATACGGGCTAATGCCAGATCTGACCGCTGCAGGATCAATTTCTTCAACATCAGGCATGTTCCCTATCTTCTCAAAATACGCCCTCGTCCTCCTCACGATCTCAGCTTGGTCCATCTCGGACCGTGCAAGGTTCAACCACCCCTGGTACCCTTTGCCTACATACCCAGTTAGAGTTTGGATATGCGCACAGGGAGGGCAAAAGACTCGGATGGTATCCGCATCAGAATCTTAATCACCATAATCGTGAGTACAAAAGGCACCAAAAATCAATCTTTATCACTTACTCGAAACAGCGTCGAGAGCCTGAGGCGCATCGTCCTTGTCCATCCCAAGACAATCCAAATCAAACGAAGAGGTGGTATCAATCTGACCCCACGGCAGAACCAATTGCCCAAATGTACATCCACACCCAGCGCACACGTTCGAATCCCGTTTTCGAACCTCATCACAGGACCGTCTCCACTGTGATTGGGTGGTAATTTCTGAACGTATATTATGCATACCACCTAGACGCAGCCGAGTTGGTATGGGAGTACTTGATGTTGATGGTTTAATGGCTGAGATGGCGTTGAGGTTAGGATCCGAAGTGCTGGTGGCATTGGTGCTACTGCCTTTGGGAGAGTCTATCACATCCTGTACGCCCAGCTTCTTGGTAGAAATGGGACTGAATGGATTGGCAAGGGGGTTGAGGCGAACGCCAAAGGTGCTCTGAATCTTCATGATGGTTATGCGGGTGTTTAGTTGGCTTGAAGTTGTTGTAGGAAGAGATAGCTGGAGGCTCCGCAGCACTCTGCACTCGTATTTGTATCATCGACCTCCTACTAAGCACATGCGAAGTGGCAGACACGAGGCCACTCGCTGCTGCATCATGCCTGAAGCTTATTCTTAACAAGGTTCAACTACAAACGGTGAGGACAAAAACGTTTGCCATCCTCTCTGACTGACTCCCTGGTGGGAGTCCACTCTTGTTCTTATTATGGCAACTTTATTGCCATTTCAGGACATTCTAAACTCCGCAATCACTCCGCAGTTGTTCTTGTGGACACATCAAAGCCCATGACCACAAACAATGTAAAAGCTGCGGTCGCAGTTATGTTATAGTGGCATGTGGTATCATAAGTGGAGGCATGTGCATGTGCATGTGCATATAGAACTGACTATTAGTGATGGAGGTACTAGTTGGTTGGATTAATGTATAGGTGTGCAGTGGAGGGGTATTGTGGTGTTTGGAAGTAAGGTAGTGTGCAACCGAGTCCTAATGGTAGTCCCAGTGAAAGATGTTGACCCGGAAGTGAGGGATTATATGGCTAGCATGTGGACAAGCAAGATAAAGAAAGGCAGGTGTGTCCATGCACTGATAAGCGTATAAAAAGAAAGAAAAAAGAAGCACTAGAGAGATCGTCAAAGACGCACTGATGACCAATCAATGTGAACGGTGCACCTCAGACATCCATCGCGCAGGGTTGCGGTTGCTGGCCCATATTAGTTCGGTTGAACATACCCGATCTCGAATGGACAAGTACCAGACGTCTCAGTGCGCTGGGGACTGTGAGCGATTGGTCAGTGCCATTTTGTTCATGTCCTGATTGAACTTTTCCTGTCGTTGCAGCACCCCACATGCGCGAAAGAAAACCACCAGTGACAGGCATGGCCACGTTCGCACTGACGCTGCGGGGGATGGAAGGCAATGTTGTATTCCGGCCGGGTCCATTTCTTCGGGACAGATCAGGAGTAACAGAAACAGATCCCCTACGCTTGGATTCACGGTGGAATAATCCTTGCTGTGAAGTTACACCTCTCAGAGGGAACAGGAATGACGTAGAACTAGAGGTGGAAGCCGATGGGGGAGGCGGTGAGGCTATAATGGTATTAATAGATGAGGTATCTGATGGTTTACGTGCCCGTGGTTCCTGCGTAAACTGAACGTTCCTGTAAGCGCATGTTGGCGGTATGGGGCGAAGCTTGGACGGCTTCTTGTTACCAATAGCTGCTTTCGATAGAGCCAGAGCTTGCGAGCCAGACATAGTTATGGTAACGTTTGCTTCGTCTTCATCCGCAGTATTTTCCTCATATCCATGTACATTTTCATCCTCTGAGAATTCTGAACCCGAGTCGTTGCTGTTCCACCCAGATGAAGACGAAGAAGATGAGCCAGTATCATCAAGCAAAGAGGCCATGTCCGAAGAGGATGATGATGAAGAGGCCGTTGAAGCAGTGCTAAGTGTACTGTACATTGCCAAAGCTGGTCCTGGATTGGTTGACGCCAGATTTGTGCTTGACAATCGCTTGACGATGTTACGAACAGTTAAAGACACAGTGCTAGATGACCTAGATGGCGCTTGCAGCGGCAATGAAGGCTGTGGAGAAAGAGGAGGGGCCACTTGAAGAAGCGGTGATGCTTGAACTCGTGCCTGTTGTGCTTGAGCCCTTGCGCGGCCCGCCTTTGCCACCTTGTCAACCGCCGAAGCTCTAGTGCTTGCATCTTGTTCGTGTCGGACAGGTGACAGCAAGAATGGGTCAAAGAGAACGCAGACCTCATCCTCATCGAAGCGCAGATCATAGTCCAAGAGATAGAGCAGCTGCTTCTCCATCAGATTAATTTCAGCAACATCGAACAATTTGGCATATGCAGCCCAGTGGACATTTTTTGGAGACGAGTCATTCAGGTATTTGGCAGTGACAATCAAAGTCGCCAAGAACACACGATGTCGTGTACAAGGCATCCCTAGACAAAGTTGTCAGTGGCAGGGCGTGGTGGTTGACTATACTTGCCTTTCGCCATGGCTGGCAATTTTGACCTCAGTCGTTCGAGATAGACCAGCGTTGTCAGCAAGGTAGATACCTGTACATTTGAGCACTTTACGAGGTGAAGAATGAAATGCTCGAGCGAGATGAGCGGTGGCGGGTCCTCCTCGCTCGGTGTGTGTGGCGTACTTGACTCGCCATCTATGCGGATAACATTCCCCGCCTTGCATGCAACATAGCTGATCATATCCATGTTGACGCGTCTTGTCATGAGAAAGACCAGTTGTGGGTTATGCTGCGAGATGGGTATGAGCGAGGCAGGATGGCGACGCTCTGTCAAGGTCATTTTGTGAGATTTTTGGGGTGGAAGAGAGTGGAATATAGGATGAATTAATAAGAGATGTAAGGTAGAGTCCCGTCAAGGGATTAGGGAGAAGGAAACTGAGAGCCCGCAAGTTGTGACCGACGCGATTTTGACAGAAATAGGGGCAGACTCGAGACAAACAAGTGCAAATACAAGCGAGATCAGGTGACGTCAAGCACGTTCTATGATTAGTCAGCAACGCTGATGAAAATTCAGGGAGAAAAAGCAACGAAAATCTCGAATTTCGGCGCTTCAAACCTTTGCGATGCTCGCGCTCGTCCATCCATCAGCCGCCCATTCCTCAACGAGATCCCGAAGCCGCCAGAAACACCCGCCGTCGACGTCTGACACGACACCGGACCCACCGACTCCACCAGCGACAACGCCACCAACTCCCCCGCCGACAGCTCTGGACATCGATACATATCCGCCACAAAAGCTGCTCAAGTTGCTCGCCTCATTGCTGACACAGATAGCATCCACGAATGACACACTCTCACCAGCCACCAGCTCATCTATCTCTTCGTCGTTCACCTCAACCCTTGCATTCTTTGAAAATCCTATATGGGTTTCGCTCACAACTGCATCCCGCTCAGCCCTATTGACCCCGTCTGCAACGCTCACTTTTCATGCAAGAAACATCCCTACGATTTCACTTGAAGCTTACCTCTTCCGTATCCTCAAATACTGTCCAACAACAAATCAAGTCTTTCTTAGCCTTTTGGTCTACTTTGACCGCATGTCCAAACTCACTACAGATGCCACAGGCCGCACGTTTATCATAGATTCTTACAATATCCATAGACTTGTTATCGCAGGTGTCACGGTCGCAAGCAAATTTTTCAGTGACGTATTCTACACAAACTCCCGCTACGCAAAGGTGAGGGGGTATCCGTCACCCATCATCTATCACCATCCTGACTGCACGACGTAGGTTGGAGGCCTACCACTGACAGAGCTCAACCAACTTGAACTTCAATTTCTTCTCTTGAACGATTTTCGTCTGGTTATCTCCAGTGCAGAAATGCGACGATATGCAGAACAGCTTCTTGTCTTTTCACACTCCCATTCAGACTATGTCTCGCCAATGTCCTTATCCATTCCCCCAACGTCTCCTCCCGATCAAACCTCTTCTGTCACTCCAACATGTCATACCCGCCCAAGTCAACTACCCACAGCGCCTCCTATGATTTCATCAGCACCTCACCACCAGCCTACAAGTCACAATCCACGATCCCCATCGCAAGCGCATGAGATGCGTGCTATGGGTGCTATTGATGCCTATGGCGGCCATTTACCCGGGGATCTACCGAAAGGGTACAGCATGACACGCGAGTACCACACACCTAATCACTTTCATCCCAATTCAAACCACGACACAACTGATACTCCCTTCACTACATCTGGCGCGGGCGCCAACCAATCAGTCAACCGCACTCCGAATGCTCGCTTCTTACACCGCAGTGATAGCAACACTTCCACTGGGGAAGATACAGAAACTGAGACGGAGAATGAGACCGGTACAGAAACAGGCACGGAAACGGATGCGGACGCAGATGATACGTCTACGACTGATGATGAGCCGACCATCAGGCCTGGGCGGGCGAGTATTGCTGGAAGCGTGTATTCCGTTGCCAGTGCAAGTAGTGGCGAATCAGGATCGTCAGGTGAACGTGCCGCGAATGCCAACGGAGACGGAAGGATGAGCAGGAATGAGAGAGAGGAGAGCGATGTCTGTAGCGTGCGGAGCTTTGATACGGGAGATGAAGGTGGTGACGAGTATGAGTATGATGAGGATATGGATGACGATGTCGTGCCTCCACCGCCGTCAGGATCTGTGTCAAGGTCACGGACGAGGTCCTTGTCTATCCCGCAACAGGGGCCGGGTATTAATACTGGAGCAGCGACGACATCTGGGAGATGGACAACGGCTGACGATGACGGAGAAAGGACTCCAGAGACTGGGGGCGAAAGTGGGAGAGGGGGGGTGAAGAGACCATGGACGGACACGGGGAGTGAGAGCGTAAGAAATGAGGGCGGAAGAGGAAGTGTGAGGGCACATTTGGACGCTGATTGGCAGGGTGATACGAGGATGGGGAGCCCCAGGTCATGAAAGTCGGGGTTGGTGGGAGCATGGGCGCGAATGGTTGTTCATGAAATTATGCTCGGTTGGGTTGCCTCCTGTGAGGGTCGTTGGGGATATGAACTGTTGTCACGCTGATTGGGAAGGATGGGTGAATGGGCGAACCACTGGTGGACTCCGTTGCTGTACTGGTTCTGTCAAGTTTGTCCCATCTCCTGCGAGCTTGAAAGAGGGCAGTTATTTGGGTCGAGACCTGGGTAGTCAAGGTGTGGGCCCTTCATCGTACTGATCAAGTATCAGGGGCAGGGCACAAACTAATTGAGGACTCAAGACCACCCGAACGGCCTACTACAAGATACTGTATGCCACCGTCATGGCGTAGAAGACGACTGGGGGAGCGACAATGGATTCTTCCCGGTCTCATGATGGAGGTCGTCAAACACCCAAGTCCTCAGTATGAACAACAGCAATGCCGGGAGCATGAATACACGCCATCTCTCGGTCGAGCTTGATGTCATATCATGCGCTGCTCATACCTCGGTTTCAAACCTATAAGCTATTACCTCAACCATCGCGGCATCACATTGCTAATGTCTCACGACTAATCACGAACATCAAAACCGCGTGCTTTTATGCATTCAACACTCAATAATCCACATCACCCACATCAACCGCCTTGCCTCTCACCGCCAATCTCAACTTCATCCTTTGCATTATTTACGATTCATCTCGTACCCCTGTCCAAACTCGGTCTGCTTTGATTCCATGGGCTTCTACACGTGTATTGTTACGCCTACCATCCTCTTTTCTATTCCTCGCGATATCTTTATCAAGTCAAAACCAAAGAATGCACGACAAAAGAAGAGCAGTAAAGGTCCTCATACGTATCATACCAGCTCATACCTTCACTGTATGATATTCTTCACTTCTTCCGGTTAACAGCCATCCTCAGCACATTGTCATGGTAAAATATCCAGTGGTCATTCTGAATTTCACTTCTGCATGCATGCAACTGCACACACACTGTCGTACATATAAGGCACATCCAATGTAATTTTTGGTCTTTTTTCTTTTCTTGTTATCCGGGCAGTATTGTATAGAGTGGGTATATCGAGTGTAGATGTCAAGGTATCTAAAAGACCAAATGGAAGCATCAGGGGGATCCATCCTGACAAGTGTCGTTAGCTTTTTTACCCAACGCATATAGGGGGGGTACATTCATACCTCTTGCGTATTCGAGTGCAAAGCACCCTTCATGCATTTTATATTGCTTTGCCGTTCCCCTAGGAAGATGATGCACACTTCCAGCAGGGTAACGCTCCATCTCCAACGAACCGGGACTGAATGCCCACTGTTCTCCCACCAAAATGTTGAAATAGTCATCTGCACTGTGCAAGCCCGTATGACCTTCTGTCCCCAGCGGGGTACCAAAGATGATCAGGTACTCGGTGATGCTGGCGTGGATGATGTACATTGCACCCATGGCTCCTCCGGCATTGTTAAACACCCACTCCTGTGCGTCGGAATTTATGCGGATTAGGGAAGAGGGGTAGGTGTCGGTGAGGTTGGAGACGATGTAGTTAATCATGGAGTTTGCATCGTTTGGAGAGGGGGCAGCAGCAATGGCGGCTTGGGCGAGTTCATGGAGAGATTGGGGGTCAAAGACGTACCACCTGTCCTAATTTTATACACACACTTTAGCAAAATAGTGAAAGGAACGAGGAGAGTTACCTTGATGGTATCTAGCCACCCGCAAGTCACTATGAAGAGTGTCAAGAACATTAGACGCATCCCCCATTTCGTGAGTGGTGAGTCGTTGGCCTTCGTTCGCGATGATGGTATTTTTCGGTTATTTTCTGGTGTGCTCATCGTAGCAGGTCGTTGCGGAAAAGACGTGAGCTTGTCGCCTGTTCAACACGACCTTTTAAAACGTATTGAAAATGCAGACAAACGTCTGGCGGTCGTACGAGATTCAGAATGTCACGTGATCATTACGCAGAAAAACTGAATTAGGTGACAAAACAAGACGGTATGTAGTATATTCTAATCCCAATGACATGACCAATGACTCTAAACCGTAGACGCACAATGAGACTCATGAGGTGGACTCCCTAGTCCAAAAGCGAATGATTGATCTCGCAAGGAGACGGAGGTTTCCCTCGTCATTGAACGGAATGCTGTCCATGTCCAACTCGGACAGTTGCCGAATACGAGTCATCAGTGGGGATTCCTATGAAGCCAAATCAGCACGCAATCTTGGATTCAATGACGGAAAACCACATACCATAGGAAGAAATGAATACTTCAAGCCATAAATCTTATTGAGAACCGTCCGCAGTTTACCCAGGTCCTGTGGTTAGCCATTTATATACGTCACAAGGTCATCAAAAATAGTATTGTACAAAGATATACATACCTCTCGGCTCATCTTCACCTTCCCTTTGATGACAACTTCTAACGCCGGGCACCAAGTACTCACGATAGTCGGATCAAGGGCTCTCTTTTCCTTGCTAGTGCTCGCGGAAGTTCCATGTATCAGTTTTGCAACGGGCCTCCTTGTTTCTCCATCCGTCCTCGATCCAGGAGATAGTTTCCGTTTCCGGCTCGGGCGACTAGCCTCTGCTGTTACCGTATGGTCACTATTCGCTACGATGCCGTCCTCAGCGTTAATGCCATCGGTCTTCGAAGGTTCGACTGCTTCAGTCGGGCTGGGATCTCCTGACGTACCATTAACTCGAGCGACCTTCGTGGAGAATTCGGAGATGGATTCGGTTTCAGTTTCCTCTGAACTAGAAGAATCGTATCTTGATGACCTAGAGTGGTCATTAAGAAGCTTAGAAGGCGCCAACTATTAGCCAGTATGGGTAACGTTGTGTTTAAAAAGTATTGATTCTGACCTTGGATTTCATATTGAACATCAGAGAGAGGCTGCCCGGTCCAAAGGCACTTTCTAGGCCTTCAACGAATCTATCCACACGTTTGCTCGTAGGAAACGAAATTGGCACTGTCTTTTCATGAAACCTAGAATCAGACTCCGTTCGGTTGGCATCCCGAGACAACCGCCGAGTTTTGAGGAGTTCGAAATTCACGAGAGTGGATTCGTAATTTTTATCTGCTGAGTCCTCGTCACCCTCAAAGCCAACATTGGCAACATTAGCTTGCATCAAACCCTCAAACTCGTCGCCGGTTGGGTTGTTCACGATAATTCTGGCCGCTCTCGCCTGGCGTATCTTGAGCTGATTCCGTCGCCTCAAAACAACAGGTGGTCCTCTCCTCGTATTTGGACGGAGTCGTCCGGAGTACTCATCGTCAGTTGTTATCCCAGCCGCTGCTTGTACACGCCCAGAATAAGACTTTACTCAATTTAAAATACTATATACTTACCTCCGATTGGCTTGTAATTCTCCCTCGAGAATGAAGATGGTGAGGGTTCCAAGACGACCCCAACGAATGTGACTTTCCGTTTTCCTCTATCACGTTCCCTTATTGCCAGAGACGCAGAATCGGGGGGAATGGATGAATTAAAGTGCAAATCGTTTTTGATGGGCGTTTGTCTATCAGCGCTTGATATTGATCCGTTTTTCAATTTCGGGTTCTCGCGACTAGAACTTTTATCCGCCGTATTAATGAGGGGAGTAGGTTGAAATACGGGAACATCTTTTGCGGCATGCTTGGCTGCCGTTGTGGTTGAATTCACATGTGGAATCGAAAATTTGGGTACTGCAGACTTGGACTAAACCCAATGAGACTTGGTGCACACATAAATGCAAAAGATACCTTACCATAGATTTGTCCACCACTTGTGAAATTAAACTGGGTGGAACAGTGTTTGAAAAATCCTCCAGGGGTATTGTGTTGTTGTTGAGTTGTGATGCAGTGGTTATTGCAGAATGTAGGGATCTGGGGGGTTCCAAGACACTTGGAAGGGATGTTGATGTGCTTGCATGTGTCATAAGCACAGTAACAGGTGAAGCCTGGATATCCTTGACACCAATAGTCAAATCCATGACTGTGTCAGTTGTTCTTGGTAGATGTGACCCTGACCAAGGAGCAGGTTGATTGTTAATATGCACTGGTTGATTTGGAGTGTCAGACATAATAACATGTGTTCTGCAATCTCTAAACTTGCCCTGGGTACTAAGTGGCCAAACTGCTTGTAATCCTGTGCTTTCCACTTTGGGCATAACATTTGGCTAGAAAAATATCAGAGCTGTAATACAAATGATGTTAGGTAAGCAAGTACCCAGGTCATAAGGGACCAGACTGAAAGACAGAGAACTAGTGTGACAAAAGGTGAGGTCACTGGAAGGTTGACCTACATTGCTACCCACCAAGAGATGAAAGTAAAGTCCAATGTTGCAGTGGAGTGAAAACTGCACAGTGGCTAAATGGTATCTATCAGCATCATAGGCAGACATGTTGGCTCAATGTTCAGACTACTTATGTTGAGAATGGACCTACAGTACAATGGGATGAATGCAGTGAGGCAGGGATATGATGTGGTGAAAGAAACAGGATGCAATATTTGTCCTTGTTTAATAATGGCCTAATCTATGAACCTTTCCCACAGTTGTCAAGCATGTGTAAACACAAAATCACTTGGTTCTCAGCAGTGAAGTCAAGTGGGATGTAACTGTCCAGGATGCATGTATAACTTCAGGATGCTTGAGGATATGATAGTATGATGTAAATGTTGAGCTTGACCTGGTAAAGACCTCTGCAAACTAGTAAAATGACCTAGATGGCACATCCATAGCCTAAACCATATACATCTTCTGGTTAGTGATATCCATCCCACTGGTGTTGGGTGTAAATTGAGTGCAACATGAACATGTTTCAAAGACTTTACAAAAGCTGAGGAAATGGTGCAGAAGATCACGTGATCATTGGATATCTGTGCACACGCTCTATTTCAATACTCCAAACTTCTTGCACGAAATTACCTAGAGCATGAATGAGTCGTTAATTAGTGAGCATCCTTACTGTACACTTCATTCCTTGCTCATTTGTGATTGTCAGATCCCTTTAATATCACCCATCCAACCGCCGTCCAAACCTCGTTATTCGCTGTCGCGCTCTTCGCTCGGTTCGACCATTCTGGGAGGTTCATAGCAGCTGGTCGAGTCGACGGTTCTGTTGTGATATGGGACCTAGAAACAAGATCGCCCGTTCGGTATTTAGATGGCCACATCAAGACTGTGACAAGTATCGAGTGAGTGGCATAACGAGTATCATTAGTTCACTGGGTGACGTTTACAGCTGGTCGAGGAACTCGCGATATGTCCTAACATCATCAAAAGACTGGAACGTCATCGTTTGGGATATGGCTTCAGAGTGTGAGCCTGCTCAGCGGTTTACGACTGTCCGGTTTGATGCGCCTGTCGTTTCGGCGCAGTTTCATCCACGGAATAGGTGAGTTGGACCCGCAATTTGTCGCTTGTCGCTGCCTGTATTGATTGTCAATGGTGATATCTGTCGCTTATAGCAATATCATTTTGGTGCTGCTGAGTACCGGAGAAGCCTACGTTACGGATTTGCGTAGGGAACATAGGTCTCGTACAGAGTTGTGCGAGGTCCTAGATGACAGTGACGACGAAGGTCTATCAAGCCGATCACGGTACGTTCTGCCTCAAGGATCTTGGAACATATATATAAACTTACTCTTCTTTTGCCTTGACCCACTGTAGGTCCGCAATGACTGTTGCTCGCTTCGATCCATCCGGAAAATACGTATTCATAGGTACATCAGCTGGAACCATCCTCGTCTTTAACACAAGAATAAAAAACGTGAGACTTTTGCATGTCTCTACGCTTGCGAATCAAATTCTTACTCAAGTTATTCCCCCCGCTCCTCTCTTAAGATGATCGCACGACACAAAATCTCAGGTGCAGGCATCATCAAAGGCCTAGATTTTACCAAGACAGGACGGTGAACATGTGTGTCTTCTCTACATACTACACAAAGTGTTGACCCATGATTTTCTTTCCTCCCCCTCTTCCCGTTATCCACCTCTCAGCCGCCTCGTGACCAACTCATCCGATCGCACGTTACGCCAGTTCAATGTCCCTCATTATCCATCACCTAGCAGCGAAGCAGAGTATTTGGAGCACGAGTTGGAACCGACGCAGAGGTTTAATGACCCAATTAATAAAACGGCATGGCATGCCATCTCGTATAGTCCGGACGGGGAGTGGCTAGCTGGAGGTTGGTACCCTTTTTACTGTGAAGGAAAAACTTAAAATCGTGTCCGGTTTTTCAAGGTGCTGCAGATCCAGCTGCTCATAAGATCTACATTTGGGACATTTCGAATGATGGGCAGTTTGCCAGTGCATTGGATGGAGGTCGGGAACCACTGATGCACCTGCACGTGAGTTTTCTTCAATGGCTGTTTTATTATGAGCTGGAAAGTCGACCAGTGGCACCCGAAAAAATCATCTATCGCGTCGACAACAAATCAAGGTAACATACTCATCTGGCACTGTCCTCATCCGGAACGCTGGGGTGCCTTTGCGGGAGGGTTCGAAGAGGTGGATGAAAATATAGTGTATGAAGAGAAAGAAGATGAGTTTGACATCGTGCGTGTCTTCCCCCTTTTTCTCTTTTTTTTTTGCCGCAAAGGGTTGTATTTGAATACGTTATCTCAGGAGGACCAAGAGGTGATTACAGAGCGGAAGAGAAGGGCGGAGGATGAGATGGTGGATATTGATGGTGGGATGGAAACAGGTGTCCATGCATTTAATTCGATGAAAGATGGATATGTGGATGAAGATGCTGCTTGGGCGGATGAGGAAGCTGATGGGGATACAGGCGATTGGAAGCTGAAAATCGTCATGACGGACGAATATGATATGTAAGCGTACTATGAATCGCACTCCCCTCGTTCCGTACACATTAGAATTATCTATCATGAGCAATCCGACATTAAACAAACAAACTGGTATAGATAAAGCATTTGGGTATCACCAAGAGATTACGACCTCGTTTCCGACTCTGTCGTGGACTTTGAGACCTGAGCGGCTCTCACTTTGTGGAACAAGGTATCACACTTTGCCAGCAGCAACTCTGCCTCCACTTCATACCTCTTCCACTCTTTGACTCGGGTCAGTCCCACTCGTTCTCGGCCCCATTTATCTGTCTCGGCACCGAACCTCACTGGAATGGCCTCTACCACGTTTGAGGACGCATTAGGAGTGGGTCGTTCTGTGGACAGCGCGGTTGATATCAGGGAGATGAAGGCAAGGGGAGCGAGAGAAAGGTGGACGGCTGATACAGCAGCTTTGAACGGCTGGATGCTGTGATGCGGGGATCCTAACAGCCGAGCCTGGGCAATGATGGAACCATGTTAATAAGAAAGCGATTGGATGCAATACGACAGTTGGAAGAGTTAGACGCACAACATAAAATAGCATGAGTTTAACCATGTCTAGTAGGGGGCCTACCAATGCCTTTCCTATACTGGTCGAACAAATCCCTGGCTGCGCAACAAAGTGACGTGGGCGTCTGTGTGTGAGGTTTCGCTGAGCTAGCTTATCCAGCAGCGCGGCCACAATGTCAATCTGGTATTTCGTACTTTCGTAGGAGTGGGCATTGCGTTTCATCTGCCAGTCCTCTGGGTCATAGTAGGCTGGTGAGGCTTCGAGAGATGACATCCAGATTACTCGAGAGGTGAAGGGAGAGTTGGATAGCAGAGATTCGAGGGCTCGGAACTGTAGGGATGGAATTGTTGTGTGTTTAGTGTGGGTTTGTGAGAGGGCAAGTAGAGGAGAGGGGACGTACAAGGACAAAGTGGCCGAAAAAGTTACACTGCCAGACCCACCCAAGACCGTCTATGCTGAGTTCGCCTGTGTGTTGAAGGTAAAAGGCTGGTTGGGTGACTGCGTTCATTGGGTCCAAGAGCACCTGCTTGATAGCCGTTGGCCAATGCATTCTGCTGAAGCTGGCTAATCCTGCATTAAAGATAAAGTGCGAGACATAAGGGTATCTGGAATGCAACGTCAGAAGTGAGGACGAATGGGGAGCTGGCAAGTACGTTACTTGGCTGCCATTCCATTAGCAAAAGCGAATACGGTTCCCAGATCCGCAAGGTCGAGGTACATGATATCGATCTCAAGATTCTTTCTAAACTTCTCGGCGTGTCCGTCGTAGTCTGTTCTCGTCTTCAACATGGCGATGTGAGCGTCGAGGAAGCCGAGTAACTCGCGCTTGGCAGCTTCCGCCCTTTTGACGCTTCTGCATGCCATGACTAGGACCAAACCATCACACGGAGTAATGTGAGATATGGCATCTTGGGTGGAGCGTTGAGAAGCGAAAGACTGAGGCTCTGCGTCACTCGGCCGAGTAGAACATAATTGGCATAAAAGTCGTTGGCATATGCCAAAACCTACACCGCTGCAAATTATAGTAGGTTAATCTGACTGGGAGTTGAGTAGGAGTGTTGGAAGGGACGTTACCCGTTGGCACCGGTGACGACGACGATGGGTCGTGAGCTGGACATTTCAATGAACGCTCGTTTATAAAATGGCGAGCACTCTCACTTTTGCATCACGTGATGCACTCCGGTGAACTGATCATCTTCCGATTATCAATATTCACTCTAATATACTGCAGGTAGTCTTGTATGGCCTCGGAGAGTGTCGACGTCTTGCATCTGGTCAACACGACTCTCATTCTCTAGCACTAGTCTAGTAGTCTTGCGATGAGCGGCCTTTGCTGCACGTACGAGTTTGACGGAGAAACCTTATACGGCTCTTCCCCCCTTCGCAAGCCCGATTCTTTTCTCTTTAATTGTTCTCGAGTCGTGCATTTCCCCTCTGCTGCTACCGATGCTAAAGCATAACAGCAGTACCAGTGATAAGCACAGTCATCGCCCAACTCGGGCCCCGTGTGAAAGGGACTTGCCAAAGTTGTAGGGCCTGTCAATCGCCATGATCGCGGGTAGCACTCGAATGTCGCTTATGCTTATGATCCCAGCACTGTGAACCGAATTTCGAGATACGTCAATCACAGTCGTCATTCAACTTAAGCCTCAAATTCTTAAGCCTGACGGTTTTTGCTCCCTACCATCATGAAGCTGTCCTTTCTTCCAACTGTGACCATACTCGCTGCTGTTGCCAGTGTCCTGGGATTATCCTTGGATGCGTATGCCAACACGCCCGCTCAGACGACCTTTCAACTCGGCCAAGGCCACAACGTCTCACGTCTCGTGGGGGAGACGCGACATTTGTCCTCGTTGACAGACACTTACGTCACGCTCTCCCATCCCAGTTTTCCATACCACCACGTTCGCGTGAAGAAAACCGAGTTTTGTGACCCCACTGTCAAGTGAGCGTGTAACGGTTGACATAACATGAGATGAAACGCGAGTGCTGATGGAGCTTCTAGCGTGTATACGGGATACCTTGACATAGACGATGGAGCAAAGCATTTATTCTTTTACTTTTTTGAGAGCAGAAGAAATCCAGACAAGGGTATGCGCGCATGCTTCTTTGACCCCACATTTATTTTATTGAGCCTGCATGATTGTAGACGACGTTATGATGTGGATCAATGGAGGTTGGATTCGATTTCCGGGCCCAGTGTAGACCCTCGTGTCACTAAAGTATTCTGCCTACAAATCTAGGACCGGGCTGTTCATCGTCCATGGGACTTCTCATGGAGTTGGGTATGCACGGAGTTTGACATGATACGTCGTCCCCAACGCTGATCGGCGCATATAGGTCCCTGTAACATCGATATGACTAATTCCTCTTCAAGCGGTGTCACTTGGAACCCGTACTCTTGGAACGAGGAAGCCAATATATTCTTCCTCGACCAACCGTGAGTTTTCTGACCCGAATTTAGCTATTCGACTTGGTACAGCGATGACCTTGTTTACAGAGTTGGTGTTGGATTTTCTTACGCCGAATACGGTGAAACCATAGAGACCACTGAGCAAGCTGCGAAGAATGTCCACGCATTTATCTCCATATTCTTTGAGACGTTTAAGCAATTCTCCGGAAGACCTTTCCACCTCGCTGGTGAATCATATGGGGTAAGAATTTAGAACCGTCATATCCCATCTGAGAATCAATACTGAGAAATTGGATACAGGGACATTATATACCTGTGTTTGCAAGTGAAATATACGATCAGAATGTTATTGCTTTACGAGAAGGAAGAGAGACGATCAATCTCCGCAGTGTATTGATTGGGAACGGAATAACTGATATTTCTACGTACGTTTTCCTGATACGTAATTCTAGTTCTTCAGACGACGAAACATACAGGTTATACCCTGGCCGATATGAAGTTGAATGTGGGCGAGCTTCATTTGACGTCCCGTTCCAAACCATTTCGGACTGTGTCCGTATGAAGATGGCGGTAAGCGTGGCATGTGCTCTCAGAGGCCAAGTTACTTTCTCTAAGGTCCCTGAATAGTTGCCTCGATGCGAGAAAGCCATGCGAACCAACTGCATTGAGTCGTTTGACCAGATCAACTGTCGAGCAGCAGTCAATTTCTGTGATCAACAACTATCCACGGCGATGTGGGCATCGGGTCAGTACAGGCCATCATGACGTGAGAATGGCAGATTAAATTTGTTTCGATAGGGAAGAATGTGTACGATATGTCCAAGGTAGGGCAAGTCTTGGCAGTCAATCCTGGTCAAGTGATCTTATACAATGGCGCAGATGTGCGAAGGGGAGTTGTGTTACAAGGAAAGCGATGTGATCAAGGCATTGCTTGACCGACCGGAAATGCGTCAACTTTTAGGAGTCGAAACGTCATACAACTTTTCTTCTTGCTCCTCTGCCGTTGGAGAAAGCTTCAACTCGCACATGGATAAATGGAGGACTCCGACGCAAGATTACGTTGCTAATCTATTGGACCGAGGCGTTCGATTCCTGATCTATGCAGGTACCTACGATTGGCAGTGTAATTGGATCTCCAATAAGCTTTGGCTGGACAAATTGAGGTGGAGTGGGTATGAAGCGTATCATTCCGCTCCTTGGAAGGATTGGTGGGTTGAAGGTCGGAAGGCGGGTGAAGTTAGGCAGACGCGGCTGTTGACTTTTGTCACGGTGAGAGGTGCGGGACATATGATAAGTGTCTTTTTGTTTCCATCTTGCGGTAACTGTTACTTATTTTTCCTTTTCTAGTTTACGTTCCGCACGATAAACCAGAGGAAGCTTTGGCGATGGTGTCTAGATGGCTTGGACAGCGGAGGATTTGATGCGAGAGAGGTAGAGTGTGTTATGTAATCAGCATAAAGATATGCCAAGAATGTGACCAGCCTGTGACCAAATCCGAAAGTCGTCTTGACCAGCAACGAGCAACACCCGCGCCATTGCCACCCGCGCCATCGCCATAGAAATCAGAGAGAGAGCGCGATGGCTGATGGCTACTGCGGGCCTTTTTTTAAATTTGGCATAATTCCACGAAGATGACAACGCGCGTATGCACATGACAGATCAATCGAATAAATACCCATGGCCTTGGTCGCGATAGAGCCTTCCTCCTTCGCCCACCTTTCTTACTTCCCTGCTTGTCTTGGCATCCCACAGTGAGTATCGCGTCCGGGCCAAGTCGAGCAACGATGCTGAATACATGCGTTGTACTAACAGCAGCCGTCGTTCTTTTTCTACCCTGCCGGGTTGCAGCACTCTGGTCTTGTTCTTTTCATTTTGAAGCGACGCTGGGAAGAATAAAGACGTACATTCATTGAATCTGTCACTACCTCGATTCGCATAAGCTCGCTCCCCCGGCATAAAAGCAGGCACTTTGGGAGTTTTTCTTCTTGCTCTATTCTGCTCTACTCCACTCTGTTCTGGCTGCACCGAATTTTTTTATTCCCCTGTGGTAAGCAAAGTATGAAGAAATCGTTGTCCTTGTCGCTCTTTCTGGCTAGCTCTGTTGCGCTGGTCGCTGCTTCTCCGGTCCTCACGAAGCGGGGTAGCGCCGATCTCCTGGTCTTGAGTACGTGTTCTGCAGTCACCTTCTAATCGTATCGTTTGGCTTATTTATGTGGTGAATAGGATTCGCAGATGTCTTGGAACAGTTGGAGGATGCGTTTTATGCGCAAGCCATTGACAAGTTCAAGGATCCAGATTTCACTTCGGCTGGGTTTGCATCTAGCCAGATTCCGGTTGAACAATTTATAACCATCCGGGATGACGAAAAGGCGCATTCGACGGCACTAGAGGTACACGTCAACTAGCCCACTCGTTCAGCATGATAACTAATGCATTCGACCATAATCCAGGCTGTGATAAAATCGTTGCGCGCAACTCCCATCAGAAACTGTTCCTTCAACTTTGATGCGGTCTTGACAGACGCCGCTACGATGGCAGCCACAGCGCGTGTCATCGAGAACGTGGGAGTGGGAGCCTACCTCGGTGCTGCTCACCTCATTTCTGATCCTGCGCTGTTGACGGCGGCTGGATCGATTCTGACTGTTGAAGCGCGCCACCAGACGGTGTTGAATATCTTGTCTGGGACAGGAACGGCTATTCCTGCGGCTTTTGATATTGCCCTGAGTCCGCCGGAGGTGCTTGCGCTTGCTGGTCCTCTCTTTAAAGGACAGTGCGATCTTGGTGTGCCAGGTACCTAGGTGTCTTTTCTTCCAGGCGTAAGATTTTTGGATCTGACGGTTGTTTTTTTTTTTTGCAAGCCAACCCGACTCTGGCAATAACCAACAGCGGAGCAGTTGCTCCAGGCACACATTTGACTTTCCGGTCCACTGCCCTCAACAGCACCGCGTCACAAGATGTAAGCGATTTTTACCTCCTCATTTGACGCATGTACGAATCATTCTTGATTTTTTAAACAGAAACTATATTGTCAAATGCTAGTTGGAGGGTCCAACCAGACCATGTCTTTCCCTTTCAACCAATGTGTCGTACCAAACGGCATCAACGGTCCCGTAGCCATCTTCATCACTTGGGACAGCAAACCTCTACTGAACAACGTTATTGACCGGGGAAGCAACAAAGTGGTTGCTGGGCCCGCACTCGCTTTTATCGACACTCATCCGCAGAAGATTGGCCAATTGGTGAGGCCACGAAGCGCGTCCTCTGGTTCCGGTTCCAGCTCTGGCAACAGCACCAGCGCAAGTGCGGGGAGCACGGTGACGTGCACCATCTCGCCTTCCGCCGCGTCCTCTATTCTTCAGAGTGCCTCGTCGACGGCTACTGCTTCGTCAAACCCAATGCCATCGTTGAGTGCGTCTGCATCTGCGGGGGGGAAGGCGGAGGGTCACACGACTTTTATCGGGTCGCCTGGAGGACCGAATTTTTTCACTGGAAAGACGCCGAGTGGGGTGACTGTTGTTGGCTGGACGAACCTCCCAGAGTCCGAGAAAAAGCCTTGACCGAATAGTTATGCCTAATTGGACGACAGAGTAGAATGTTGTATTATCTGTACCTTTTTTCCCCGTTTTTTTTATAGCTTGCGTTTACCTCTGGTTAGGGCTGACATTTTCTGTAACTATAATTTTCTTGGATAAGGGCCTAGTAGGTGAATGACATTGCACGTCTACTCGAGGTATAGCTATCGGTATCGAATAAGTGTTGGAGCTACTGAGCCTTTTTTGCTTTTGAGGCGCCACCCAACACTTTGCGCCTCTGTGCGATCATATAAGTGTACATGACATACAAACCTATTTTCAACCGTCAGTCAGTACAGCAGCCCCAAGAACAAGTGTCGAGTCCTTACCCGGCCACCAAATCACGAAAAAGAACAACCTCGCAAACGCAAACACCGTCCACTCACCACCCCCACTCAGGAGCGACGTCAAAGCGGGCACGGTCGCAAAGATGAGAAAAGCCTCCGAGCCCGCGCCAAGAGGGTACAGAACGTAAAACGTCGTGTAGCGAAGGTAGGTGAGGAGGTGGGGTTCAGACCCGAGGAGGCTAAAAGCGTAAAACGAGTAGCGGATGACTTCGGTGATGGACCAGGAGAGGATCATGGTTGTGTAGAGGGGATTGAGTTGTGCCTGCCAGCGTGTGCGTTACATTTAGATGGCTTTTTTTTTTTGGGTGGACGAAAAGGAAGGGTAGGTGGGGGGGGGGAAGTACTCACACTCTTGTACCGTTCCGTGATGGCCCATACGAGATACAGCCGACTCGACACCTGCATCGCCGTCGTCTGCAACGGGCTCCTCACCCACCCCAACAAGGCGTGCACGACCTCCAACACCGCAAAGCTCTGCACCAGCGCCACTTTTGGGCCGACCTCGGCATAGGTGGAGGTGAGCTTGCTGTAGAGCGGTTGGGTGTCGCCCTCTATGAGGAGTTTGGGGAGGGTTTGTGAGGGGGTGGTGTGGAGGAGCGTTTGGAGGAGGAGGTAGGCCCAGCCGAGGGTGGAGAGCGCGTTGTAGGCGACTAGGTAGAATTTGATGGGGGCTGGTCGGGCTGTGGATTGTTTTTGAGGGTTGGGAGACGATGGAGGGTTGAGGGAATGCTCACCTTTTTCTGGTTTAGGAGCCATGAGCGGTTGGTGTAAGGGGGGGAAAAACTCTAGTCGCGCGTCTGATATCAAACTTTGGCAACGTTAACAAATATTTTGTACCGCGTTTGCATGTTGAAATGTACGGATTGAGATACGAAAAAATGTGTATGCGACAGGAGATATTACAGAGATTATACTGTCAGGCAAAAGAACCAGAGAAGGGAAAACAAGACCTCGACAACCAGCCGGTCCTATGCCTCTGACTTTTTCTTTTTCTTTTTGGGCGCCTCGCCATTGACAGCCTGTTCAGCAGCAGCACCTTTCTCAGCCTTTTCCTTTTCTTTTTCAGCCTTGCGAGCCTTTTTTCTCGCTTTTTTCTCTTCCTCCGTCTCTTCCTGCAAATAATCACAACCCACGTCAGCAATTATTCTGGTTGGAAACGAACACGCAAGATTACCTTGGTACCGTCTTGCTGAGCAACACCGTTCGCCTCACTCTCCCTCCGCTTCCTCTTCTTTTCCTTCCTTTCCTTCTTCGACTCTTCCTCTCCATCAACTTCCATACGGGCACCTTCCTCCTCTTCTTCCTCCCTCGCCTCCTTCTCCTTCTCCGCCTTCTTTCTCGCCTTCTTCTCCTCCTTCGCCCTCCTCTTTTCCTCTTTCACATCCATCACAGCCTTAACCGCAACCTCAATCACTTCCTCTCTCTGCGTCGATACATACTCCACCACGTCCGCCTTGACGTTGTACGTCTTTGTCTCGCCGCTCATCTCAAACTTTTGCGTTTGCTTCCTCCCATTCTCCGAGAAGCGACGGACACCACCCAGCTCACTCTGGTGCTCCAACGCGCGTAATCGCGATTCGAGCTTGGCCCGGTTTTCGAGGCCTATTGAGGGCGCAGTCGGTTCGGATTTGCCGTCGGCGTCGGTGAGAGCATCGACACGTATTGATAGAGCTGCCTTTGTAGCGACCATACGTGCCATCTATGCGTAATAAATAAACAAGTGGTCAGACGCCCCATAACCTTTTTTTCACTGGTACCAGACAACCACGCACTTTACCCTTGAGTTTTGGCGGCGCCTGTCCGATCAAAGAGGCATGATAAATCAACCCGTACTTGGGTGTATCATGCTTCGTCTTCAACGCCCTAAACAACGCCTTCTCCGCTCCCAAAATCTGAACGGTACTCGCGGGGTGCTTCGCCAGATTCAACAAGCTGCCGGCATGGCTGATCAGCCTCGCCCCGACAAGCTCTCCCACCAGCACCGTCAAATTGGGTGCAATGGCACTCATCCGGTTGCGGAGGTACTCGTACAGTTGGGCGCGATAGGCGGATATGGAGATCACTTGGTCGCAGAGGGAGTGGATGTGGGCGATGTCGGAGTCGGAGATTTCGGTTCCCATTGATATTTCGGCGGCGGCTTTGATGACGGCTTCGAGGTCTTCTGGGAGGATGGTGGCGAAGGAGGTGGTTGCGGCGTTGGTCCGGAAGCCTGCAGAAGGGTTGTGTGTGAGTGGGGGATGTGCTGGCGGTATAGGAAAAAAAAGGGGAGGGGAGGGGGCCTCACCCATTGCTCGAATAACTTTGGCGTAGGCAAGGTTATCCGTTATGATTTTAGCCAACTCGGGAAAGTGCCAACCATACCATTCCTAGCACCCGTTTTAGTCGCACCTTTATGTGTGGTATGTTAGTGATGGGACACACCTTGACTCGCATCGCGTAAATGTTGATCTCCTTGTCGAGATCGTCAAGGAGTGCGATAGCCTGCACAATCATCGTGTCAACTTTATCCGGCGAAAACTTGAGTTTGAATCTAACAAACAGAGCATAAATTTTTTTTTAGCAGGAAGGGATATGGAAATGACGAGACGGCAATACCTAGACAGCGAATGACTGAGACCCAAGCTCATCGTTGCCAAATCCTTGGGATCCAACCCATCCAACAACGCCGTCAACTGACCCCTGATACCCCTCCACAAATCTTTTTGCTCGCTCTCCGTCGTAATCGCGTTCACCTTGATGCTCAGTTTTTTAGATATCGAACGTGCTAGCCGTCGTCACCATCGTCGTCAATTTTACCGTCCACCCCATAAAAAATTGGGAGGGGAGAGTAAGGGACAACTCACCGAGGTGAGGATCAATCACGACCAGCTGTTCCTTCCCTTTTCCTTTATTCACCACCTCCTCCGTCAAAAACTTTTTCAATCCCTTTCCCAGCTTTCCATCCTGCAGCGCCGTAATGTCCTCTACGGCAGACACCGTCGACGTAAACCGGTGCAACGCCTTTAACCTCAGTCTACCAGCAAATGCGTTTCGTCAGCCATTATGAGGAGGTGGACGTGGACGTGGACGTACAGTTTGTTTGCCCGTTCGGGACTCTCAAACTCTTTCCACAAATCTGCACTCTCAATTTTGGCAGAATCGGTCACTTTGAATAGGCAGTAGCCCATCGCCGTCTCGTATAGCACGAGCATTTTGTCGCGCCGTTCACGTTGTCCTGTTGTTCGAAGCAAAGGCGCTTGTGCGAGCAGCCTTCAACTTTTTTTTTTTTTTCGTTTCGTATGTGTACGCTCAGAATTTACAAAGCACAGAGTGTGCGAAATACTTTCCTTTTTGGATTGACGCGGTACTCTACCCTACATACAGTCCTATCCCATCCCAGTCGTTTCAATCATCATCGCTGTCTTCACTAGACGACGTATCATCGTCGCTCAGCCCAGTCACCCCCCTCGCATAATCATTCAACGACATCGGCGGACCACGCGGCTCTCCCAGGTCCAACTCTGGCTCAAACACCGAATCCTCATAGGGTTCCTCCATCTCCTCCATCTGCTGATTCATCTGCTCCTCAAACTCATCCATGTCAATATCTTCCCCTCCCTGCTCGGCCTCGTCTTCTTCTCCGTACCCACCTCCTGTCGCATTGGCATCACCGAAGATGTCATCTTCTTGAACTTCTTCGAGCTCAACTTCGTACCATTCCCCTTCCGAATCGGACTCTCCTCCTTCAGGAATAGTGGGCGCAGATGTGTGTCTGGCTGAGATGCCACCGCCTGTATTTGTGGTGCTGGCCATGAGGGGTCTGTGCGAGAAAGATGAGGATGTCGACGCAGATGCAGATGTAGACGTCTTGGGTGCAGAGGATACAGGTGGAGGTTGTACAACGGAAGACGAGGTACCAGGCAAGGCAAGACCACCTGAAACCGGCTGTGGAACTGAAGGCAGAGGTGCAGGCACGGCTGCTTTCCTTGCTTGTTTCTTCGCAGGCTTCCCAAATTCGAGCACTTCCTCATCGGCATCGGCATCTGAAAGATGTGTAACTGGTTCAGGTTCGCGTTTTCTGGGTAACTTGGTATGTGATGACGACGATGCGGATACAGACACCGATGGTGGCTGTGGCTTGGGCCGCGGCGATGGTGGCGCTGGTTTAGATTTCGTGGGAGGTGGCATGAAAGCAGATCTGCCAACCAGAGGTGGAGGCGCAGGAGGCAATTTCGGAACTGGAGCAGCAGCCATAGGTGGTTGTGCCACAGCTTTGCCTTTGCCTTTAGCTGCAGAGGGCTTGACAGCACGTTGCGTTTGTTGTTTTAGTGGTGGTTTGTTGGCTGGCCGTTGCCGTTGAGGGGGTTCAGGTGGCTGAACCGGTGCAGGGGCCCGAGTGACCTGTTCTACTGGATCTTCCTCTTCCTCCTGTCGGTATACTATGGATTTGGGTATCATCTCTTTAAAGCCGCCATGGCCGACATCGGGGTTGGCAAGATCTAGCAGATCTTTTTCCAACTGGGCCTCTAGGTCATCTTGTGGTGGCGGTGCCTTGGTCTGAGATGAAGATTGTACTGGTGCTACAAAGCAGTTGTGAGACGAGAAATAAACTAGAAGCATATACCCTACGGGCATGAAGACGAGCCGCAACGGGTTTGCGCTCATGTGTTAGGACTGCATGAGAGTCAAGCTTCTCTAGTGCGAAAGTCTATTCGTGATCAAGGACTGCATCGCAATGTGTGAGGTAGAAACGACTCACTCCTAGCTCCTCATCATAAACAAGGACACAGTCCCACTCCTTGGCGACATTCTCAGTCCCTTTAAAGACATGACTCTCCCCTTTCTACTAAAACCAGTCAACCTGAGACCCTAATCCGATCGGGGTCTATGAGCCATGCCACCACTAACCTGCTTACTAGGATACTCCACCGTGATGGCTGTCGAGTCGGTCGTCTTGCGCACATCTATACTGCCAGGTTTTTCTGAATCGATTGATGTCGGTTTGAAATTATCTACGAATCATGAACAAACCATTCAGACTCAAATAATGGGAACGAACAGCGAAAGGCATAAAAGTCGCGCTCTGGCAGACGTTTGGCGGATGGTGCAGGAGCGGGAGGTTGACCCTTGTTTTTGCGTGCTTTGAGAGCCCGTCTGAGAGAGCTTCCAATGTTGACTTGGTGGGTACCCTGGACCGGCATCCAGGATGAGCTGGATGATGAGGAGGATGCCATGGGAGTTGGGAGTGAAGACGAGTAACGATGAATTCGTTAACCGCCATACCAGCTGACGTAATCGTATATTGGCGGCTGTTTCGTATTTTAAAGAACAAGGCAGTTTGTGGCAAAGAACAAGGTCAAGTCTGCCTTTTACTGGCCAACAAACACGCCAACTCAAGTACTCATCACTCTTCCTCCTCTCCTTTCTTTTGTTTTTTCTTTTTCTTTTTCTTGTTCTCAGTTCCACCGCCACCGCCTCCGCCACCATCTCCATCCCCAGACTCGGTCGCTTTCCTTTTACGCTTCTTGACTTTCTCTTCCACTGTGGGCGCGGCGGATTCAGCAGGAGCCACGAATGCCTCGGCACGTTCAGCCTGTTTTTTCGCTGTTGCTTCCGCTTGCTATTGTAACACATGAGCACCCAAAAAGGCATTGGAGAAGGGGTAGGAATAAGCTCACCCTTTGCTTTCTTTTGGCCTCTTCTCTCGCCTCTTTTTCGTGAGGCTTGAGAAAGTATTCTCCAGATTCCAATTGTAAATCGACCTAACAGGATGTCAATAGTTGCGGTGACTTTGGCTGCCCGTACGTACCTTGCGAGGTTGCTGTGGCGGCGGGAAGGGCGTATACACTTTCTTCTTTGGCTTCTCCTTCTTTGATGATGGCTCGCCCTCGGTATCCAGCCCAGCCGCCTTCCGTGCCTCCTCCTTCCTCGCAATCGCTTCGTTCTTCCGGGCCGTCTTTTCCGACGTTTTAAGGTGCCTCGTTCTGAACTGTGGCAGGAATCGGTCCCAAGATTCGTTGGCTAGTTTGGGATCTTTAGCAAGTTCACGTTTAATCATGAGTTCCTATAAGATGGTGAGCGTGCCGAGTTTAGTTTACAAGGAGATGCCTACTTTTATTCGGTATATGGGATGAATATTCTTCATGCAGTCGAGTACTATCCGTCTGACTTCCTTGAGGGATTTGTATGGTCCCATGATACTGACCGTACTTCCCTGCACGAGCACATAACACCCCGTCAGCAGTTCAATAGCCTACCCCATTGACCCGTTAATCCACAGCCCGTCGAAAAGAGCAAGTCACACATGTCCATACCTTCAGCGTACTCCCATCAGGTCCAATAATCCTCTGCCTCCTCTTAACAAACCTCTCCTTATTCCCCACTAGATTCCCAATTTTAATAATATCACACGCTGTCGAATCCTCCAAAATCTTCACAGCCTGATTAATGGCCACTCCTCTAGCCAAGAGTTTCATCATGTCCCGAGCTTTAAGAATGATATAGGGATCATAAGTTTTTCGCGTCGTTCGAACGGACATGGAACCGTGTATAAGATCCAGTGTACACGCCACGCCCTAAATTACTCACAGTTAGCGTTTGTAAAGTGGAAATGATAACGCGCACATACATGGACCTCCAGAGCTCTGGTTACGGCACTCCATACTTCGCGCAGGTATTTTTCTCGATATTTCGGGAACAAGGTGGCAAACGACGATTCTTCAGAAAACGGACCTGCTTTGTTGTCTGTTGGCTGGAAGGGATCAATTTTCCACTACTCTCGCAGAGTGTTAGCGTGTAGAGGTCGTAAACGTTGAGCCCAAAGCACGCTCACACTGAACAAAGTACGTCAGAACTGACTTGTGACACTCGAGGGAATATGCTTTGCTTACTGGTCAATATCGTCTGTATCCCATGCTAGTTGAGAAAAAGGTGTTAGTAAGTCCACATTCTGCATTACAATAACCCCACGCTTGTCTTTTCTATGTTGCTTGTTCTTTTTCACGCTCACCTGCTCCGTATCCGACATTTTGCTCACCCGTCATTTCCCAAAAAAACACACGACAGCAAAGCTTGCTTTATTTGCATTTATTATGCACCCTCCTTCGTCCCAAACGCCCCGCCTTTTTGTTAAGCTCCCAACACTCAGCCATGGGCACCGACTTTGCGACAGACATAGCGCCAACAATACCTCAAACATCCGCAGAACTCTCATACGATGATACCGTTCCATACGAAGAACAACTACCAGCGCAATCACCAGCGGAAGATGAGGGACACGGAGCGTCAGCACCCTCATCACTCGCGAACAGGATAGGCAACACCAAAGTGTACCTACTCTCTGATGCGTCCACAGCGGCTGCCAGAATGGGAAAGGTGAGTTGGTAGCCTTTCACTTAATTCCGTCCCATGGGTACGCGTGGATAATGGTCATTCGTAACCGGTTAGCGGAAACATTCGGACGGCGGTGAAGAAGACGCAGCTGGCGAAGTAGAAGACGAGATGGACATGGACAAAGGTGACCCATCTCCTCCGCCCTCACCCAACTCACCCTCACAGTCTGTCATCCCACTCAGACCCCGCCTACCGCAGAAACGCGATCCTTCTCCAAGGCCCACCCATCGCTCACCTCCCCACCGCCCGCCTGTTTGAATACGCAGCCCATTTTGACGTACACCCCCTAGGCCTCGAATGGATAGATGACATCACTTGCATATTCGTCTTCAAATCCAAAACAGCCGCAGGAATGGCATTTCGCTCCCTCCAAAGACCAATGGCAGGCCCATCTTCCTCTCTTGAACCCGGGGTGAGGTCAATGTCGGCGCCAACGGCAGACTTTATCACTGCGCGTCCGATTCCAATTTCCCTCTGGCCCCCTGAAGAACGCATCCACCACAGTTTGGGCGTAGGCCAAGGTCTACGTGGAATCCTACGTATGCGCTGGGCAAAGATGAACGACGTAAAGAAGCGAGGGGCGAAGAAGGACAGCCAGTTTTATCAGAAACATGGTTTGGATGCCGGCAAGGAGAGCGCGGGCTACGGCGTCGCGCCTGGGAGCACCCTGAGTGGTTCAGCTACTTTGGCCAGGAGACTCGCGGCGGCAGGGATGGGTGTGACGTTGGAGGAGAGGATCGAGGCGGGAGAGGAAGAGATGGTAGAAGACAGGCGCGGGAGAACAGAGGAAAGCGTGAGGGAGTGGGATCGGGGAAAGCCCGGCGCGAGATCAGCGTCGTCGTCGAAGAGGAAGAGAGACATTATTGAGGAAGAAGATGAGGTGATTATGTTCACGCACGACGTGGGACAGAAGAAGAGAAAGATGAAAACCAGAATGAGAGGGAGAGCAAGGGAAGAAGAGGTTGAAGAGTTTCTTGATGAAGACTTGGATGCCGATGAGGAAATAATGGAAGCTGACGTCTATGGGGGCGGGTTTGGCGAGGAAATGGAAAACGATGATGAAGATGACGTGAACCGCGACAGAAGCCGCAGTCCACCGTCAAAGATGCGCTCAGACTACATCGCGGATGACGGACGAACGGTGATTGGAGCAGTGAACGGGGCCAGGTTGGTAGAGAGGATCATGGCTCCGTTACCCAGACGGGCGAGGCGCGACCGCGGTCGAGATCGTGGTGCACGAGCTGAAGGGGAGCGGCTGAAGGAAAGACTGTGGGTTGAAGACGACGCGGACGAGATGAGCGGGACGAGCGGTGGGGAAGGCAGGAGGCAGAGAGGCGGGAGGAGGCAGGCGAGGAATCAAGGAACGGATGCGGTTGCAGGAGAACCGCCACGGAGGAAGACGAGACAAGAATTGGACGAAGAGCTGGATGCATTTTTGAATGATAGGATTTGATTCTCCCCTTGGCTTGGTTCAATGGGGGATTAGATCTGTATATTTCCACAATATCGGAGTGAACATTTTGTGTACTATAGCCCCCCCCCCCTCCTTTTGTAGTTTTTATTCTCTGTTGGGTCTCTTAAAACCCGGGCGGTAGGTCACCGAGATGTAGCCTTAAATCTAAATCCACAACTCTCTTGGATCACGTCGTCTAGAATACATATCTTCACAAGGTACGCGAAAACATTTCGCACTTTTCACTCTACGCCTTCTTCTCCTTTGCCTCCACTTTTCTTTTACTCCCCAACGAATACCCAATCGTCCCAAGCATCACCAACGCCGCACCAGACCACATCATCTTTACATCCACATCCACATCCACCCTACCCACACTACTACCCCCACTTCCTTTCCCACCCTCTCCATACTTGATCACAACCCCAACGCCGAGCACACTGAGCACCAGACTCACCGCTTTGCGCACGACCAAGATGAGTGTGACCGTCAGCGCGCTGACACGCGTCGTCAGCCTGTTGACGCCAGCTACGCATATAAGCTGGGTTAGAGTGTTGAGCAGGAGAGGGAGGTAGACTGTTGGAATGTCGAGTGTCAGCGTCGGAGCCGGAGTTGGCGTTGGCGGGTTTGATGTTGAGAACAACCTGAGCGACTCAAGTGCGGGTGAGAGGCGGAGAGGAAGCAGGATTTTGGGAGAATCGGAAGAGTGGATGAGGGAAAGTTGGTTAGAGATGTCGGTCCGGATAAAATAGAACATGGGGAGTGAGAGGAAGTGGAGGTAAAACATGGATTCTTGCCATGTAGACGAGGAAGAGGTAAGGCGTTTGGAAACTTTGTTCGCCGGTGAAGTAGCACTGTTTAGGTTTGGACCGGAAGAGTCCTGTTTCGCGTTGGCTGTGGGTGTCGCTGCGGAGCTCTTGTTGAGAGATGGCCGGCCGTAAGTCGAGTACGTCCAATCTTGCACGAGGCCGAGAAAGCCGGATAGGAGGAGGGCGAAGGTGAGGATGGCGATTCCTGTTGCGTAAGAGTATACGCCGGTGGTGTCTGATGTCGAGGCTGAGGGGGACTTGGACGGTGAGGTTTTAGATCCCGACGCAGAGAGGGTCGTGAGTACGACGCCGATGGTAACAAAACAGACGGAAATGACTTGGGTGAGGGTGTACCTATCGGAGGGCGTGACCCTTACTATCAGCTCGCGCGGTCGCAGTGAGCAGGTCGATGGAAGAGTACATACCTTTTACCTACAAGCCAACCAAGGAGCAGAGTGATAACCAAACCCCCACTCCTAAATATAATGTGTACAGACATGGGTATATGGTATGCAAATGCAGCATTGTTTAACAGGGATATCAAATAGAACAGAGCGACTTGGACAAGATAGGGTGTCAGCGGCACAGTACGCGGTTTGAAGCGCGGTCCGTATGGAGTCCAGATGATGTGTTTGGGTAGCCCATAGAGCGAGACGACTAGGAATTGGAAAAAGGTGATGAGTGAGCCCGAATGAGGGTGTGAGGATGTCAGTTGTTCTAATGTAACCGCATTGCTGGCAGTAAGGCTTCGTGTCAGCGCGTTATACAGTGCTCAGCTTCACTTACTCACCTACAACAACCTGCGAAAATGAGGAAAAGAGTGGGTATCCAGTCAGAAATCATTCGAGATGAACGTCAAGAGCATCAGCGCTGCGCTGGTTGTTTGAGGGCTGCATGGGGGCTGCATGGCGATGGAAGGGGATAACAGAGATGAATACCATCAAAAAAAAAGGAAAAACAATTGAATGACCACCGCAGGGGTCGAACCTGCAATCTCCTGATTCGTAGTCAGACGCGATGCCATTTCGCCAGGCGGCCATATCAACAAACATAATTGATAAAACCTCGGCCAGTGGTGGACTAGTCATGGTGACCCTGATAGCAGACAGTCGTACTCTGAATCAGCGATGGCACCGCGCACCTGCGTTCTGTGTCAGAATGCCAAAGCGATGCTAAGAAGGCCTAAGACCGGGCAACAGATCTGCAGGGAATGCTTTTTCTATGTTTTTGAAACAGAAGTGCACAACACGATTACTGAAACCAAACTGTTCAAGCCGGGAGACAGAGTAGCTATCGGTGCTTCTGGCGGAAAAGGTGTGCCTTGTAGTCTTTATTGGATCAGTGGTCGGTCTGATGCATGGGCAGATTCAACGGTTTTGGCGTATGTTATGAAGACGCTGAACGAGCGATACAATTATGCATTACAACTTGTCCTGCTCTCGATAGATGAGGGCATCACTGGGTATAGAGACGACTCGCTGGAGGTACACATATCTATCCACCATTTCCAACTAGACTTATGCTTATTCTTCGTCATTCTACAATTTAGACCGTCAAACGAAATCAACAGCAATACAACATGCCGCTCAAGATCCTATCCTACGACGAATTATACGGATGGACAATGGACGCCATAGTAGCCCAGATCGGGAAAAAGAATAACTGCACATTCTGTGGCGTGTTCAGGCGACAGGCGCTTGACCGCGGTGCCGCTATGCTCAACGTCGACCATATCGTCACAGGACACAACGCAGACGACATCGCCGAGACCGTGTTGATGAACAGTAAGCACTACTCTCCTCTTCCTTCCCACTAAATCGTATGAACCGACATCCACGCCAAACAGTCATGAGAGGCGACATTGCCCGTCTCGGCCGCTGCACCTCCATCTGCACACAAGGCGAGGACACCATCAAACGCAGCAAACCCTTCAAATACGCCTACGAAAAAGAAATTGTCATGTATGCCTATTTTAAAAAACTAGACTACTTTTCCACAGAGTGCATCTACTCCCCCGACGCCTATCGCGGCCACGCCCGTGCGTTTCTCAAATATTTAGAAGCGGCGAGGCCAAGTGCGATTATAGATATCATTCATTCCGGTGAGGCGTTCGATGTGAAAGAGGAGATTAAGGCGACACAGAAGAGTCAGACGGTGTGCAAACGGTGTGGATACATGTCGAGCAACGAACTGTGTAAGGCGTGTACATTGCTCGAAGGTTTAGAACGAGGCATCGCCAACGCCGGTGTGGTACGTTTTGCCCTCAACGCTTGCCATCCCCGTTGTTTGTTTCGTATTGACTACATGCCCATTACTATTCGCGCAGACTGAACGTGGAATGAAACGATTGGACGTTGAAGGACCTCCTCCAGAAAATCTACGCACCATCCCATTTTTTAAACCTCCATCGCAGCAACATCCAAACGGTCATCCTGCCGTGGCAATTGAAGCACCGTCGTAGCACTTGCATTTTTATAAGCTCTGGTTGCCTTGATTACTGGCTACTCGTCAGCCGTTATCCTTATGCTTAAAATGGGCACAACGACGACGCCAACGCCCGAACGATTCTGCCTCGTCCATGTTGTACCTCTAACCAAAGATGTGTATCCGTAGCAGATGGAGGAAAAAACCTCTGCCATCCAATATAATATATTGCTATTGCTATTGCATCTTTACAAAGATGAAGACCATGCAGTACGCTACTAATCCGAGTGTTCGTAACAGAATCTAGTGCGGTAAACACAGTAATTGGTGTGTTAACAATACAGTAAGAGAATATCAAACATTACGCGTTTGTATCAAACAGCTTGAGATATTGTGACAAGCATTAGTCCAGTGTCAGAAAGAGGGGGAAAAAACAGAACATAAAAATCCTGCGAGGAATGAGCACAGTTGTCAAACAGTCCGAATCACGGCTGTCGACCCATGCAGAAGAGGTTCATGATCCACAAACACCTCGGGAGCCCTTTCAAACGGTACAACTCGATCGTCTGCACCCACTCCATCCGCCATAGCACTCACGGAACGGCCGCCACCCACCCACGGTTTCGTCGCACCTTCCAAAGCCAGTCGCAATACAGTCCCAATTGTCTCAGAAACATCCTGCCCCTCCCAATCCACATCCTGCGCCACGCTCACCCACGCGTACCCAACCTTGTTCTCTCCACCTCTCCCCAACTCGATCACCTCATTCCGTTTGTTACCAATCCGACCGGCACTGACATTGCCCGACGGGCGCCGTCCACCCATCCGCAGGGATCTCAGCCCAGATTTGAACAAATCACCCGCACTAGGGATAACGCGGTGCGGCGAGTCTCCAACCAGCGTCGTGAACTGACCCAAACCCTTCTTCTTATTCCCAACCTTGCCACCGCTGCCGCTGACGGAGAGGGAAATTCTTGAAGACGAGTTGGTCGTAGAATGTCCAGCGGAACCCGGTCCGGATGATTTGAGCAGCCGCTCGGCGGCCTCCCACACTTCCTTGCCTCCAACCGTGTCCAGCACAGCATCAATCACATCACCGTCTTTCCGAAGCCGGTCTAGCGTGCGCACCACGGCGCCACGTCCTTCATCCTCATTTTCGCCTACTCCGTCATCGAATATCACTTCATCACAGCCCCATTCCCTGGCACGTTCCTCAATTGTCTCCATGTATAACTCGCTCTCGTTCAGTGCATCATCTTCGCGCGAAGTGGCAGCCGGGTGGATCAGGGGAACGTGTATGGATACGTTCCAACCTTTGGAGATGAGCATCTGTGCAGCCATTGCACCTATACCATCATGGCCACGTATTACCAAAGCTCGGCGCCTTCGGCCACCTTCATAATCTGCGTTCCCATTTCGTTGACTTGATGTACTTCTGGGGCTTGCAACAATTGCACCATCGGCTTCTTTCATCGAGGTAGACGAGAATGCGTAGATAAATGTTCGGACTGCTCTATAAGCAGGAACACCGCAGAGGGGGAGAAGGGCAAGTTCTTCTAGTGTTAGACCTCGAGTAGACGATCTTGACCTTGTACTTGAGAACGAGTCTATTGTGGTTTGTCTTCTAGGTGATATGGGCATGTCTCCTTCACCATCCATCCTGGGATGGGGAACACGGTGTAACCTGCGCTTGTCCACGACGATGAACTCTGCCAAAGCACCACTCTAGCAGCGCGATTAGAGGTGCATTCACACCAACCATGGGATAGACAAGACAAACCTTGCGCACATCCAACAAGCCAACAACCCATTCCCCCTTCCTAACCACGTCCTCTCGCACTTCCCATCCACACTCTAGCACTCTCCCAACAAAACTCCTCCCGGGTATATACCCAACCTGAGGTAACTGATCTTGATCACCACCACCACGAGAAAATTTCAACCGCAGACTGCCACTTCTAGACAAACCATTTCCGACGCCCTTTGTACTGAAGCTGTTACATTCTGCGCCCAGCCTTAGTCCAACGAGCCGCCCATCCACCCCGTCCACACCAACAGCCCACACTTGAACGAGAACGCTTCCACCAGGAACATAATTAGGCGACTTCCTGTAGCTCGTAAACCCAAGAGGCTGATAAACATTCATATCCCTCATCTTTCCCTTTGCAGCGTTGCCTTCGTTCCTGTACCGCCCTCGAGACTCGCCCGAACCAGACACACTTCGCGATGATGACGTTTTACGTCTTCCAAGACCCATGCCAAATCCGAAGACACCCTTGAACCCCTTCCCACTCTTTGTGCTAGCCGCTCCAAGTCCATGTACAATCTCCACCGTTGCCATCGTCGTTTGCGCAATTCCGCTTCTGGTCAAATCAACTTTTCCATCGTTACTTGGCTCAACCTTTGGACCTTGCGTCCGAGAAGTCAAAGACAGCGGGGGTGGCGCACGAGGAAGAATGAGAGACGTGTAGCCGGGAGTTCCGTGCGAGGGAAGATCTCCAGTTGGAAGAGGAAGCGGAGCAAGCTCTGACGCTGATGTACTCGTTGTATGCGAACGCGTCCTTGACCGTGTAGATGATTCCCCATAGTCGAGGGAGCGAGAGCGGCGGTGGCGTAGATTTGGGGTTGGTTTATCGTTATCGTTATCGCTGTTGTTCATATTACCAGATGTACGAAATTTCGAAGAGCCCGAGGAGGCGTTGGTCGATCTAGAATCTGAGGTCGTGCACAATGTGGGTTTGGCTGAGTTGGATGAGTAGTCATGGTGAGAGAAGTACGAGGTAGACGAGTGCTTTGAGTTGGACGACGCCCACGAGTCTCCAGGATGGACTTGCGGCACGCTGTTCTGAGGGTGAGGTGGATAGGTCCGAAAGTCCGTGTTGCCCGTCGTCAAAAGATCCTCGTCTTCCTCGAGTAGCGCAGTCATGTTCATCATAATGCTAGGGTTGGTCTTTGACATATTTTTGAAAATGCCTTGCTGTTTACGCGCTGACCCATAGGTCGAATTGGGCGAATACGGCGCGTGATTAGGAACTCCAGGCGATGGCAACGACTTTCTCTTGCCGGATCTTGACGTTCTAGCACTAACAGATTGTTCATCTGGCGCACCGAGCCAACGAACGTCCTTGGCCCAGTCCTCGTCGGTGTACGCATAGGCTCGACCCTTGCCTTTATTTTTGCTATACGACGCACGTGAAGAACCAGCCATTGGCACCAGACTCCTAGTCTCCACACTGGACGCAGAGTTTAACGGTGACGAAGTTCGAGTTGTGTCAGACGTGGGCAACGAAAAGAGAGAATGCGCGTCTAGAGACGTAGACGAGGAAGAGGGCGTCGACCCGTAACCTTTCGAAGAAGATGAAGAAGCCATCGGCGTCCTCGTGTTGTATCCCGTCATCCGTGAGGATCCTCTACTACTCTGTGCATCTTCCGTCATTTGACTGACCACCGCTTCAGCCCTCGTAGATGCCCGAGCCGAGACACCCGCCTTGGCGGCATTATCTGTCCCCCCACTGGTCTCCCCTCCGGACCTATTCATCGCCCTCAGTGACCTCTGACTCGAAGACGCTCCCAATTGCCGAAAGGACGAAGCCGGCGTGTAGAATATCGACGTGCGCGGGGAGGTGTCAGGTGTATAAAACCCATCGTCCTCCGAATCAGACATATTGCCCTCATCATCGTCATCGATCACCATGTTGAACGCCCTGGCGTTCAAACCCCGGACGCCTTTGTCATCACGCGTCCCACCATCGCCGCCTCGACCGCGTCCGTCACGCGTGAGACTCATGGGGCCAGGCGCCCTCATAACACCAGTCGACACGGCGTTATGACCGTCCACCGCAGACGACCCAGACGGCGAACTCAGACCTGGCTAACAAATTTGTTTTGTTTATTTCACATGAGTAAGACGCGGTATTTCCGTAAATAGGGACATCCATCATTGGGCTGGAACAGAAAAGCGAACATGCATTGTGCCTCACCTGTTGGATGGCTTCAATCGCTTTCACTTGCTGCATGAGCCGTTCTTGTTGGACTTGAGTTGCAATGCGAAGCATGTCCTGTTTACTTGAGAAATATTCTCTTTCATGCGGAAACGAATAAGACTGAGAAGGCTTTCCCAAGAGGTTTTGCCATAGGGTAGGTTTGCTCATTAGAGGTCGCGACAAGTGAGGAAAAGCGAGCGACGACCAGAGTGCAAAGTGGAAGGGAATGAGGACAGTGTCCTCGAGGAAATTGGAGCAAAAAGATGAGATAAAGCTGAGAGTTGAATTGCAAATGAAACTGATGTTCGGTTGAATTTGAAATGGCCGGTCATATTGTCATTAAATACAGAAAAAGGCTAATTTACACAATCCCCCGCTTTCACCCCATCCCCTCCTCCTCCTCCTCACGCCGGCTCAGGCGTTCCTTGTATCACGGGTGTCGCCGCAGTGGGCGTGGCTGTAGGTGTTGTTGTGGCTGTCAAAGGCGCAGGCACGGGTGCAGGTCCATGAGCCTCGACAGGCGCATCTCCGGCGACCGCTTTCCTCTTCTTTTGCCACTCTTCTTCCTGATGGCGACACGACAACCACGCAAACCACATCATCGTCCTCAACTGCAACACATCCTCCTTCCACTTCAAGCCTTGATTTTGTTCTCTAAACTCCTGCGTTAATTGTTCACAACGCGACACGTTATCTGGGCTGACAAAATCGATTGCCACCTTGATGCAATCAGACAGATTGGCAACCTGTCGCCACGTTCAGCAATGCTCTTCTCACAAACATACACGCAACACTCACTTGATGTGCGCATCCAGCAGGTATAAATATAGCTTCTCCAGGGCGCTGATACAATCGATAACTCTTCACTCCACACGTCTCCCAAAGCTCTTTCAACAAGACCTCATCCAGGTATGTTTGTTGACTATGAATGGGGTCTTGAATGCCGATACCTTGCACTCTCCCCCTCAAGAACCCACGAAGCTTGTCACTATCTTCGGGACGGAACAAATCCCACGCTGCGCAACCAGGCGAACCATCTGCGCACGGAGGGGCATAGGCCATGATGTTCAACGCATCTGCCATGTCCATGTGGAGCCTGGTTGAACCCTTGGAACCCTCTGCGAGCGAAGATGCCATGGCATTGTACATCTTGGGTCCTGCGCAAGTGGTTCAGTCTTCCAGAACTCAGACAGGTACACCGTCACTTACCGAGATCAGGAGCAATGACATTGACTGGGAAGTGGGAGGACATGTTCATGACACCATCCCGTCGGACAAAATCAGGAACGGGAACAGCTTGACTAAAGTCATCATATAGGCCAGGGAATGCGCTTTTAAATTCTGTCGAAGACGGCCAGTCCTATGACGGACATCAGCTTTCAACTCGATACATCTCAAGGCACGAGCAACAAACCTTCAACTTCCAGCTTTCCCTCCTGTCCTCATAGTTGCCAAATCTTCCAAAGAACTGTTCCACAGTCACCCGCTTATTCGTGTCCGACTGACATTCAATAATCAAACAGCTTTCTTTTCCATACTTTTCGATGAAATACTCTGGTGTCCATTTCAACTTTAATTTGCGCTGGACGTTCGTGACCACGAACGGTTCTCCTACGGTCCATATTTTATCAAAATTGGCGGACGTCAGGGCATCGTCATGAATGCGGCGTAACTCGTGGAATGGCGTAGAAGCGGTTATATCGGACAAATTAGTGGGCAAGTATGCTGGCTCCGGCGCAGGCGAGTCCGGAATGCCAGCGGTATCAGTCAAATCAATGATCTCAACATCACTGTTTTCATCATCGTCAATGACGATTGGATGTGATTCGCCCGAATTGAGACGATTTCTCTCTTTTTGCAACACAGCCTCCATTTCTTCAATGGCCTTGGTGAGTTCCTCATTACAAAATCTTGACATGGGCGAAAAGTCCTTGGCTTGATGCTCGTTCCGTCGAGTACAACTCAGGAAAGACGGATTGATGTGAGCATGTCGTTCTCGTCGCACTTGCGCGGCAGCCTGCTCCTCAGGTGTCGCATCAGGCCTTGGCCTGGTAAAGTCGACAACCTTGGCAAAACATTCAGCACAGGCCTCTCGGCCGCATATTCTGCATATCCAAGAACATGAGAATATGGAAGTCATGCAGGTATCTAGCATGACGAGTCAATCAGTCAAGTCACGTTCTGTATCCATTCGACACAACATACCGCAAGTGGTGCGAACATCAGTCTCCCGGGGACGGCGGATGATCTCGGGCAACTTGAGATGCTCCATTTCTCTATGTAGAGTAGGTAACAATGACTTTGCAATTATGATCTACGATGCGGGATGCATGGTTAATGCGCAAGCGAGCCAATCAGAGCTTAATTGGCAATTACCTTCATATTCCTCACATGTTCGCATTTTAAAGGCTTATTCCATCGCTTGGGAAAGTCTAGGACCGGGCCATCTGTCGTCGAACTTTCGACAAAGCTGATGCCGACAATCATCTCTTCAAAGTCTTTCAAGAAAAATCTGATGCCTTGGAATCTGCAAGTATCGCCGGCCCAGCGGCGCGTACAAGCAACGCAACGAGGGAAGCTGTGTTCCTTGTAGCGGTTAGACATGCAACGCGCAAATTGCATTTCTGGCTGCAGGCTAGAAGATTCTCCAGATAATGCTCTCAAACGCGCTAAGATGAACGATCGTCAGAGTTTGTATGTGATGACATGAATGAGCTTAAAACTGCTGGCAATGAGCAGGTAACGAATGCTCATGAAACGAGACGTCCAAAAAGTCCCATATGGGAAGCAACAAAAAGTTTGTGATAAGAGCGCTCACCATTTTGGGCTGCGATCTGCGCTGCTACACTGCGCTTCTTGGCGTTGTAGCCACGTTTTGAAGGGCCTGATTAAGTTAAGATTAGCATCCCAGGCAAACGGCGGTGATCGGTTTGTGGGCGAAACGCGGTCTTTACCTTGACTCCCGGTAACAGAGGGGTTCTTTGCTCGTGATCTCTTCTTGAGCTTGGGAGCGCCCTCGTCGTGCGGTTCCTGAGAAGGGCGCTTTCGTTGTTGCATCACGTCTTGAGGACCAGGAGACACTGGGGGCGTCAACTGTTGTTGGTGTGAATGCTGTGATATTTGTCGTTGATAAACGATACCATAAACATTGGCAGGAACATGTTGTCCGTAATATGAGACAAGGCCGTTACGTGAGTCCAAAGCTTGATACTGGTGATAATGATGTTGCGGTTGTCCACGCGCAGCAGTCCCGCGGGCTGCAAGACGAACCGACACGCGTTCTGAACTCTGCCAGTCTGATAATAGGGTTATTATTAGACATTATCCATGGCGGGTAAGAGAACCTACTAGAGTACTGCTCACTAACTCCATCCTGTTGCTGATGGTGATAAGGTTGGGAATAGTCCACTAGAAAGGCACCAAGAACATGTCTAAATGCGTGTCCATTTTAAGGGCTGGGCTATAGAGTTCACTCACAGGGGGGTGGGTAGCCGCCTGACAAAGCTATATATCGTTTCTTAGCTGATTAATTCACAAAAGACCTGCTGTGGCAGCGGGCAACTCACGTTCTCGCTCGATAGAGCTATGCGGCGGCATGGTGGTGGCAGGGACATAAGACATACCAGTGGGGTCTTGCTGTGCCACCCACATCTGACCCTGTCCAGGATATCGCACGGGATCGTCCATGCGCTGTCGTGCTACCCGCGCGTCGTGAGAAAGATCCGAATAAGCAATCGGCGCCTTTAAATGCGCCGACGAGGGCTCTGGAAATTGGGCATGTTGCGGAGACGCGCCATGTTCTAGAAGCGGCCTACGCCGAGTGCCACTGTTATCCCACTCTGCTGCCCTGAGATGAAACGAGGCGCTATTGTTGCGCTGGTGGGTCGCATATACCCCATTTCCGGCTGGGGTGACGCTCTGTTCACGTTCAGAGTGCGGTGGGGCCTGACCATGGCCGACGGCGCTCGGGGGGACAAAGTTTGCGCGCTGTGGTGTGGGGAAATTTGAAGCGATCGAAGTGTCCTGTGGATTGAGCAGAGATGTGATCGATGCCTTCTTGGATGGGTCCTGTAGTGAAGAATTCATTGAAGAGAGGATGAGGATGAGGAGGATGAGGAGTGGTGGTGGTGGTGGTGGTGGTCAAGAGAAAAGAGCAACAAAAAGTCTGTCTGAAGCAGCCCACAGACGAGCTGAAATGAGGATTCTCCCGGACAACTGAAATATAACAGTATCGCGGAGCTAAATTTGTACTCCGACACTGGGGTCAAGTCACTCATCCCGTCACTAACCTAAATCTTCGCCTCCCACGTGTGCCTTGAACGCGCGGCCCTGTTCCCGCTCCTTTTTCTCCGCCGTTTCCACGCTCAACCATCACCCCATCTCATGCGCACTGAAGAGTCAAGTTTGCAGAGGAGAGACGCAGAAATAGCGGACGGCGAAGGGGCGCGGTCGAGCAAGACGACGATTGAGTCGCTCTTGGCCGAGATGCCGCCCGATTAACCGGCGACCTCGGAAAGAGGAGGTCCATAGAAATCGCTGATCTCCCTGGTTGCCTTCATCCGGACCCTTTTTTGGAGAGTAGAGAAGGGAAAAAAAAGGTTCCATGATCATCAACAAATGCAAATACTGACATTGCCTCAACTCACCGCGCGCACACACGCATATTCACCTCTGCCACTGCGGTCCACATTAAAGCCTCGTTAGACGAAGCACAAAACAACGCTTCCACTAGTACAACACTAATTGGGGAAACACGACCCTGGACCAGATACGTTAACGCTCTAGACTCTCCCTCGCTGCCAATATTCGCTGGGAAACTGAGCAACATTCGCTACGCCGCTACCGCGCGGGTAGTGGAGTCAACAACGGCTAAGCCCGATTATGGGGAATGATTGGGAAGCGGGTCTCTTACCAAACACATCCCATCTCTATAGCGGGGAATAGCGACGCGCTCAGTCTCAACAAAAAACCGCGCCAGTGGTTGCGCCGGAACCACGTGTTCCTGGTGGTCTCCAATGTGCCGCCAGGTGGGCTGGACCTTGAGAAATCAACCTCCTCTTCGAAGCCCTCAACTAATCCATTAGAAATCACTCCAACATTGCATATGTATTGCACCACATAAACTGAATAATGTACTTTATATAGCGATATTTCATTTTAACGATACACGTGTACATGAATACGTTACTGACAACAGGGTCCCTCACGTTAAAGAAACAAATGGGAAAACATTGGCAACACGAGCAGGAGGGAAGATGATTGGAAAGATAAATGATGCAAGGCAAAAAGATCTTCAACGTAAACCAACAAGCCCAATCTAGGGGGGAAAAAAAAGCGACCGACTACATACTGCCTTAAACCATAATAAGACACCAGAGGAAAAACGATAAACAACACAACGAGGCCCAAGAAAACAAAATGTCAAAGAACCATGACAAAAGAGGGAAAGACCAGAGAGAAAAAAAGAGCCAACGGCTCCACACCCCATTGCACCTACTTGCAACTGCATCCTAGGCGCAAGGGACAGTTTGACATACGCCACCACCAACTCTCAACGAAATTTGCGAACCATCTCGGCAGCCTGAATGAAAGGGTAGAACAGTCTGTCCAAAATAAACCATCCTATCGTCCAGGCTGCCCAAAACCGTCATGCGGCCTGTTCCTGAGAAGACGAAGCGTCTTGCATTCGGTTATGTGATTCCCCAATCGAGTGGCGATTGAGCGAGGGCGCCTGATAACGTGATGCGTTGGACAGCTTTCCTTGATCTCCGTTGACCGCTTGCACACTTCCTGCCCTTTCGGATCTCGCTGCTTCACTCGACGGTGGAAAGGCGGATAAAGACTGGAACGGTGTCTTGCGTGTATTATCATCTAAACACGGCATTCATCAAACACGTTGATAGCCATCTATCAGATAGTCGCACCATCTATTTTTGCTGATCCAAAATGAGCTTGCTTGCCATAGACAGAAGGTTTGAAAGTTACGAACCGCTCGTGAGATCGCCCTTGCTTTGTAGGGATCGTTTCAAGGGTTCCGACTTGACAATCTTCTTGCTTGGTTCTGATCCCGACACATTCATCGCACTAGCCTGCTCGGGCTGGCTGGAATGAACACCATCTCGAACTCTCGTTGCAACGTTCTGATCACCTGCCGCAGCCGATCGCGGCATTGTCGAAGACGAGGCTTGAACATGCGAATTAGGCGTGTTACGAGATTTCGGCATATGTAAACGCTCGGCGATACTCCGCGCTTGTGCTGCTTGTCCATGCGTAATGCTCCTCATCACATTAGGCCGGAGGTCTGCCCACATTTGCAGCGCTTTTATGGAGCCCCATTCTATAATCTTGCTGTTCAACCAACCCAACGATACCGGCTTAGTCAGGAAATCATTGCAACCAGCTGCAAGCGCTGCCACACGGTCACTCTGCAAGGACGAAGCGGTCAGGGCGACAATGATCACCGAAGGGTGGTATGGGGAGGTGAGAGCACGAGATTCTGGAGAGATGAATTCTGATCCTGTCCGAGTGGGTGAAAGTGCCATATAATCGGTTGAGGGTGTGGGCGTTGTTATAGGATACAAGGCTTGTGCCGTGCTCTTCTCCATCTGACGAATCTCTTTGGTAGCTTCTATTCCATCCATAACTGGCATTTGAATATCCATCTGGAGACAGCCATGAGGGGGCAAGATTTTACAAAACCAGATGCCGCTCGTACCAGAATCAGATGAAAAACACCAGTTTTCCACTTTTCAACCGCTTCTTGACCATTACTCGCAATATCGTACTGGATCCTCTTTTTCTTCATAAAAGTTGATAGGATTGTTTGATTAATGGGGTTATCTGATATAGCCGTCAATAGATGGTCTATAAAGGGTACATGTATACTCACCATCCACTATTAGCACACTGATCGGTGGTACAATTGGATTCTCAGATGTCTTGCCAATTTTCTTAGCGGAAGACTTTGTTGTTGGAAGCGTCAGTGTAGAAGATGCCGCAGAGGCACTTGAGTCAGTTACTCGGCGCCTCGGCACAGAACGACGAGTAGGCACGGTGGTATTTGTAGGTGACGTGGGGGACGAGACAGCTTGCACAATCATCCGAACTGGATCAGTCCTCGCAATGACGGCTGGAGAGGACCTCTGGATTGCCGAAGATGTTGACGCTTGATCTGGTGCGGGTCCGCTCTGACTTCTCTCAATTGGTTTAGCGTGAGGGGTAGCGGGAACTCCTGTTGTTGAAGATGACCGAGTAGGGAGTGCGGGTGCAGGCGGCTGTGTCTGACCAGTTGGCGTCGCAGACGGAGCTCTGTCGCTGTGGTCTAAAGTCCAACGGCTGGCAGAGTTCTTGTGGCCGGGATGAGCAAGCTGGCCTTTATCTCTTTCCATAGAGTGTGTTGATGGCGCCCGAGAGCTTCTAACCCGGGGATGAAAGAATATCCCAGCAGGTTGACCATCGGGACTCTGTATGACAAGGCCCGACGACGGAGAGCCACCAAGTCTATACGCCGCCCGCGAAAAATATTCTACACTATCTGGCGTGCCAAGTGGTGACGGGGGATGAAATGAAGAGTGATCGGAATTTATTGATGATCGTAACGATCTGTCCGAAACGGCTCTTCCGCTGTGTGGCCGAGCTATGACTGCTTTGGAAGACAGGTTATGGCCGGACTGTGCATTTCCACTCCCATAGCCGCCAAAAAAAGATCCGTGCGCGAAGATCCCTGGGCTTTGTGGCGAGGTAGCAATAGGCAAGAAGAAAGGGTCTATAACTGGTTTTGTTACGGCAGTGTGCAGCGCAGTCAGGAGTCTACGTGGTCCAGCAGGTTTCGGTATAATCATGACCTCGGGAGCTGGAACGTTGGACTTTGCGTAACTCGCAACCACCGTTTGCAGCGCATCTTTTGCCATCTTGTAGTTTGAGAGACTGGTAAAGTGTAGGACCACAGTTGGCGAAGGACCAAGAAGCGGAAAATGTCCTAGCGAGCGAACAGCCGCGGGAAACGATAGAGGTCGATGGATATTAGACAGAGAAGGTCTATTACTGGTACACGAGAGCTGTTCAGATCGTAGGCAGTAGAGGCGTTCTTTAAGAATATTCACATCGTCGTCAATGACGATGAAGCGGGTTGGCGAAGGCGTCTGATCGGACACGTCCTTGGATGCGTGAGATGTTTCTATTGGCTCTTGTGGCTGAGAAGGCTTCGATGTGTCAGTCAACATCATTGAACCGTCCAAGTTACCATCGGGAGAGAGATGGTTGACATCCATACCCCATGCGGTCAGGTAACTGGTGAAATGTTGTGCAAAGGAACCTTTAGAGCTCGCATATAATACCACTTTCTTGCCCTTCAAACTCTCCGCAAAGGAAAATAACTGGTCAAGAGTAGGTTCAACCGCTGACTCGGGTTTGCCGTTGACTTGGGCTGGCGTAGAGGGAGTCTGGTTGCCACGAGCCAATGTCAGTCTGAGTTCGCATGCGCGACCGTTCGCGAAGCTTGGCGGCGGCGGGAGATCAGGGACAATAGTTGCACCAATCTGCTGTAGTAGCCGACGCAAGAGAACTGTCGAGAGAGACGGTGACGGGCGTGTTTGCTCTGATTCAGAAAGTACGGGAGCAAATTTATGTGATATGATAAATGTGAATTGCGCTGGACCTGCCGATTCCGAAGGTGAGCTAGGAATTATAGGACTGTCACCGGCCGTTTTCCCTTGTCCGACTCTGTCCTGAACGGGAGCAGGTGTAGATAGGAGGCCGAGTTCTATTGTATCGCCTCGCTGAGCGGTGCTCAAGATTTGTCGAAGTACCTACCCACCAGCATAAGACGCACAACGTGCAGCGTGAGGCATTTACTTACATGCGAGAGTGTATAAGACAGTCCATCTTCATCACCACTTACGCATACATGCTTCAAACTGACATCCCCGTGGTAAAGCACAAGGTCCACACCCGCTTGTGCAGCAGCCCCACCCAAGCCATCTCCCACACTCTGCAACAGCTCTCCGACATCAAAGTCGGTGTTCACTGCAAGCGGAATCTTGAGGTCAGGTGCAGCAATTGAAGGATTGAGATCTTTGGAGTTGGGGGTGGAAGTGCATAGAGCCGCCAGGTTTGCAGAAATGTAGTTGAGATTCTTCATTAATGTAAACATGGCAGACATGCAGGGGGTGGGTACTGACAAAGTGCATGCGGAGAACTGTTCCTTTGCCGGGTCGAGAACCTGTTGGGGTGAGATTTGAAGCATGGTCTGAATGACTGATTGAAGGGAATCGGCCAACTCCAGGGAGATTTCCTGACAAGAGAAAGAAGAGGGGGAGACAGGGGTCGAATGGAGAAGACAAGCGACCTCTGGAGAGCGATGGGGATGGCGCAGCAAACCGAGCTGAGAAGGCGTTGGCATCGACAGAGAGCGGGAGAACTGGGGTAGAGATGAGGGATAGTGAGCATGAAGAGGATGTTGCCAAAAGATCTCTTCTGGTTCGCCCGGATGAGAAGTGTCCGGGGCTTGGTCTGGATCGGGGCCATTGAGGGTCGAGTCTGGAGGAGTTTCGGTACTGCCGGGAAGAGAGTGTGAGTTGAGAGATGCCGGTGGTGTAGAGCGAGGACGTGCGACGCCGACGGCATCATGAAGGGTGCAGTCGCCGTCGTCGGTGAGATGGAGGCGGACAGCGGGGAGGTTTGGGGTGGTCATGGCCCACTGATTGTGGCCGTCCAGGAGGCAGAGGAGGCAGAGGAGATGGAGGTCGAGGGTAGAGAGAGGAGGATACCAGCATTTCAAACGCCACCAAATATAGGATTGATTTACCAATGTATTGAAAGCGGCAATATGTAAAAAATTATCAATAGAATCACACAATCTCCCTCTCTTCTCGGCACCCTGTCTCACAACAAATCACACTCAGTAAAATAGCTCAACATCGCCCTGTCACAGATCGAGGGTCCTTAGCTTCGCAACTCTATCCATTGGTCCAATAAACATACCTCGGCAACCAAATCCATATCGTGGTAGCTGACCCTCTTTCCTGCTGCTGCCCGTGGGTCTTCCTTCGCATCCGGTGGTGGTGGAGGCGGCGGTCCCTGCGTGCTCGTGTTTCGGCCCCCGCGTCGTCCTCCCCCACTCCCGCTCAACAATGCCGAGTCGAGTGCAGCTGCGCTTGGCTTCGGCGGCAACCCGGCAACTGCCGGCACATTAGAATTATCCGTGCCAGGTGCAAACCCGCTGATGCGATCGCTTAGTCGTCTAGCTATGGTAGCTTCGTCCCTTCTCACTGGCACCGCCTGCGGAGGATAGCCAGGTGGCCCGTACGGCCCTCCAGGGTAGGCATGATAATCCCAATACCCATTGTGGTACGGTGGGGGATATCCTTGCCCATATGAACCGCCACCGCCATAATATGGTGGCCGTCCATATTCTCCACCATGATAGGCAGGCGGGCCCTGAATGCCATATGCTTGAGGCGGCGGGCCTTGGCTAGTGCTGCTCGTGGGAGGTGGTGGGTGAGTAAATGGCTGAATTCGGTGCGGATCAAGGGCAAAGTTGTTGAAATAAGGTATCTGTCAAGCATGGGCGAGATGTTATTAGAAAACGTAATACAGAGAACACCCCGAAAATTTGCTACCCCTACCTCCTCAAGGTACTTCACTAGGTCTGGATGCTTATTTGCAATGTGTTTTTCGACAAAGGATGTGGCTTTGAATAGCTTTTGACACGTCTTGCACCTAAACTTGCCTTCATCCTCCTGCTTAATATAAGGCTCAACATTCTTTGACAACTCCCTGCACAGATGACATAAGCATATGCTAAATGGAACAAAAAAATCAACCGTACTCATCGTAACTCTTACCCCCGTATTCACGAGGGTCAACACCACTTCGGTTGATTAATAGAGCAACCTTGGAATCCAGCCATTCTAGCCAACGTTCATCTGTACGAACGTTAGATCGTCTACAGTACATGGCAGGAGTCAGCCTACCATTACGTTTCCAATCTCTGTTCTCCGCTGGACGATCTTTATTCTGTACATCTTTCTTTGTTTCTTTCTCCTTTTCTTTCTCAGCTCCGCCCTTGTCTTCACTTGGTTCCTCCTTCTTTTCTGCTTCTACTTTATCGGCCTCCAAAGTCTTCGTCTCCTCAAGTAGAGACTTTGACAATGGTCTCCTCACGTGTTTTATGCACTTACGCTGCAATTCTTCAAGATGGTCAGTTACAACAGCGCAATAATAGCACGCGTGATAGGCAGCTCGAAGATAAGCAAGATAAAGATCTAGTGACACCACAACCTGAAAGAAACACTTGTTGATGGAAGACCCTTAAACATGATATTGAATCAACACACCTTCTTTTCTTCGTATGCCTTCTCATCATTAATATCGACGAGACCTTGATCACGGAGATCCGCCATGACCTTCTCAATCCTGCGCTCCACTGAGACACTGCCCCGCTCAAGCGGCTCCGGATCATCGTCTTCCCCTTCAGGTGGTACCATGGCGACATCCTGTTCATTGCTTTGCGCTTCTTCACCTCCGGCGTTTATAGCATTCAACGGCTGGACTTGAGCACGGCGTAATGTGCTAGCCTCATCTTCCAAAATTTCAGCCAGAACCTTAGCATTGACAAGATCCTTTGCCAATCGTTCAGGCCTGCTAGCAACTTCAGGAGTAAAGCGTATCCTATTAACAAAAGGACGTTGATTGTGTGTAACATGTAGCTTGAATCCTTCAATCTGGAAGGCAATAATGTAAAGACGTTATCAGTAAAGTCAATAATTCAACAGACCTTCTTCTCGGATAGTTCATTCATGACCGTCGTCATGTCTGCATCGTCTCGGAACCTCAACCAACCAGCACGATAAAAGTTGCGTTTCTGCAATGGATCCCCCAATGCAATATAGACAAAGTCAGGAATCTTGCCGCATGCCTTTAAGACAAAAAAAAAGTGTTAGAGGTAGGTAACTCTCAAGAACGATCAACGTTTGCACCTCTTCCAATTTTACACGACCGATGTCAGGAGGAATAGTCCTAATCATGACCTGATTACCCTCAGGCATCACAGATATTTCCTCTCCACGATTGTTGCGCTTATGGTCATTGGGAGGTTTGCCACTGGCTTCCATCCTACTAGCGTCATTATCTCCAGCCTCATCGTCAGCATCAACGTTGAACTGCATATCGTCGTCTCCCTTTGAGTCTTCGACTGTGCCACCATTTGCCTCTTTTGAAACAGTATCACCATTACTAACGTTCTCCTTTATCGGTGATGTTGGCTCCAATTCAGGTTCATTCAAGTCGAGATCAAATTTGCCAGATTCGAGATCATGACGGAAGATATTCAATCGACCTTTCCAACCCTCCTTCCTCACCCGTGTTCGCAAGTTCTCGAACTCGGGAGCAGGATCATACTTTTCCGCGAACCATGGTGACTTTCTATGATGGTCAAACATGGTTTGAAGCTACAATACAAATGCAAGAACGGTTCAGTCACGATCCTATAAACGAGAGCACCAGGTGATCGCAGATTGGTGGCAGGATAGTATACATGGTCCAAAGGGACAAAAAAGGATCAAGATTGATGCTGACCTGTGCAGCAGCAAATTCCTTCTTATATTTCTCCCACCTGCTCTTGATGCCATTTCGTGGTTTAGAGCCATCACCGGCTTCCTGCTCCGCAGCTTTGTCTGCACTGTCTTCATCAAGGGCTTGCTGTGGGTAGTGGAATCGGAACCATTCAGCATACTGTTTCAACGTTGCTGGGTAATCAAAAGTATGCGGATCTGGAGGGGCACGACGGGGGGGGAACGGAGGTGGATGGCCACGTCGTGGTGAATAGCCGCCATACCCACGAGAATGTGCATCTGGAAATTTGCTCACACATCAGCTGTTGAGGTAGCTTGACAAGATTTATGATAGAAGCAGACCATAATCATCATTATAGCGAGGACGTGGATCATACCTGTCCCTATCATATGGAGACAGGGACCGCCTACGCTTTCTATCTGTCAAATGCCACGAACGTGAGTATTGGTCAATTTGGCTGGAATTCACCACTTACTTTCTTCCGGCGGTGGACTGCGACTTCTTCCACGACGGCCGTAGTCGTATGCAGCTCGGTCTCGCTCATAACTTGCCCATGCACGGTCTCTATCATAGGCATCCCAGTCTGCTCTGTACGAGTCTCCAGAGTAAGCAGAGTCAGGGTAGGGTGGTCTCGGAGGGTAGGAACTACGAGGAGAACGAGAGCGAGAGCGTCGAGGAGGAGGATACGAAGAGGAAGACCAGGACATCTTTTAACGAGAAAAGAGCTGAGAAAGTTTTGAGAATATGACAAGATGGGGCATCAGAGCCTGACTGGGAGAGGTCGAGCATAGTGAAGCACAGACCTCTAAGATCACGACACAGAGCGCGGATGTTGGTCGTAAAGGACGAGCTCAACGCTAGTTCCGACACGCTCAGTTGTGTTCGCGATGGAGCTGAACAGACCTGAGCTTGCTCCTCATCACACATTTCAAGCTCCGATTCAAATCATGGAAGGTTGTGATTTTAAATGAAAGGCCCGTGCGCATACAAGCACGACGTTCAATGAGCGTACAGACTGGCTACGCATCAGAATATTTGACCCAAGACATTACTGAGCTGTCCCCCTTCCTCCTGAACGGGGTGTATCTTTTTATTTTTCTTATATTCCCCGCCCTGATCAGTTCCATTGGAACGTTTCTTGGTATTCACTGGCTTGAGCTCTAGTTCTTCGCCTTTTTCCCTCTTCTTCTTCACCCGCTTTTCCAATTGACGGGCGATCTCAACGTTTCTCAAATACTCTTGCTGTTCCGATCTGGATTGTGACAGCTCCACACGCAGCTTGGCCGCATGTATCGCCGCTTCTTGAGCTGCCAGGGAATCGGGGATATGCATTTAATCATACCGAAACATTCCTCACGTATGGAAGGAACAGACTTACCGACTTGCTCGGTGAGCATATGCCACTTGAATTTTGGGAGATACTTCATCGTCCAGACATCATCTCGCCACCGCGTGCCCTTCTTGCCACCGATCGGCTGTGCGTTCAGCATCTCAGCAACACTGCGAGCAACCTTCTTGTCCTTAAACTCTACCCAACCTTCAGTGAAGTGAGCCTTCTTTGTAGAAGTGTACTTCCGCCGAAGGTAGGCGCGTTTAGGGTCTATCTCACAGTTTCAATGACATAGCCAGTGTGTTCTGAAGAGATCAACGTACCCTCTTGTTGCAAGTATACCCGGCCTATTTCCCCATATGCGCTCATCAAATGGCGCACTTTGGCTGGTTGCATCCCAGGAGGAATTCGGGAGATGTATATGATACCTGCCCTGTTTTGAGCAGCTTTGTACGCAGCCAGTGCTTCGGGCGTTAGAGGCTTGACTACTTTCTGGGATGGTCCAGAATAACCATCCACATCCATACCCTCTGGCACATCCTCATCGTATTCACTGCCATTCTCGTTCATACCACCTTGAAGTGTATCTTCATCCAGCCTTGATGGCCCTGCTTCGGGTTCTTGAGATTCATAATCTGCGTTGGTATTTCCATCTCTGGAGTTGGCTTCCTTTGTCATGACGGCGATCAACGAATGAAAGTTCGGCTAGCCGACATGCAGCTCGTGTTGCCAGAGTCCATACAAGAAAATAACGGAGCCGTTGAAAAATAGGCACAAACACGTGATTTGTCGCAGATACCAAAAATTCTTGGATTATTAGCACCAATACCATAGCATTCACTAAATCTCACACGCATCTCTTACGAAAACACTACGAGAATAATCTCATTTACTAATTATTATGCATCCTGACCAGTTGCAATGTTCCATGTCTTCTTCAGCAACTCTGCCGCAGGGTCAGAAGAACCCTCAAATCTTGAGAAGGACACGGCAGACAATGTGTTCGAATAGTTGCGGAGATAGGGCGAATACTGGGCCTGCCGTCAGTAGAGTGTAACCAAAGCTTGCCGCAGAAGATGCTTACCACCCTGCAAAACTGTCTATACCAACCCCATGCTTCCCATGCTGTCCATTCATCGCTCCCCCAGTCTGCACGATTGGCCCAGGCTTGGTCTGTAATTACCGTACGCGTGGCAGGGTTTGCACGGTGGTCGCTTGACGAAGGCGCCAAGTGGGCAACAAAACCCTCTAGGGCACGAGACAATACCGCCTTTTGCTCCTGTGTCAATACCGAAAGGGCCTTCAATGCCGTATTTAACGCGGGATTATCGACTGTTGGCGAGTCGTCCTCTATAAAAAGATTGATCAATGCGCCCACACCTATCGAGTGGTAATGAGTTAATCTCACCAGGTTTGGCATCTGCATCGACTTCCATTGCATTCGCAGTGGCCTTCGCCCGTCCCCTCGTATCATCGTCTTCTTTTCGTAAGGCGGCTACCTTCCTTTTTGCTATTAATACTCTGCCGTTAGCCTTGTCAAGTGCCCCCCTTAATAGATCCCATCCAAAGGAATTGAGACTTGACGGTCCAGCAACAGCGCTAAGTTCTCCAAAGCCTGCACTTTGCAGGAATACCCAGGCCACGACATCCGTGGGGTCGACGATTTGATATTGCATTAATTTGTCAAACACGATGGCAACCATTTGTCTGCTTTGTCTCCAGAACGTAGCGGACGCGCTTAAGATGTCTGATTTGGCCTCAGGATTTCCCCCAGCTCCGGTACTACTTGTGCCGCCGCTTGCCAGGTTGCGAAGAAGGGGAAGGTAACGCTCAATGGCATTGAGCAGATGAGAGAAAGAACGCGAACCAATGTGGAGGAGTGAATGCATCGTGATCGAACGAACGACAGTATCCACGTTGATATGTCCTTCAACCGAACTTTCTAACGTACTTCGGAGCGTCTCAAGGCTGGCAATAACATCTTCGGCCTTTGCACGACCCCGGAAAAGGTTCAGCACAGACTGTGCTCCCTCGTGATGCGGATTGGCTGCGATGATCCATTAAATGCGCTGCCCAAGAGCTGTAAATAAAAGATACGTACAGGGGTCATCGTATTCAAAGTCGGGACTAGGAGCCTGTTCAGGAATCACATTGGCTTCCGGAGCTTGCATGACTTCTGGTAATGTTTTCAGGATGCGCTCGTGATATGACAGTCGTATCTCAGATTCCACAGCCCGAAGCATAAATGCGCGTTTTGGGTGTTGCATAGGCAAGGAAAGATCGGGAACCCTACGGAACGGTCAACATCTATCATAATGGCAATTGTCAGAACTAACCATTCCTTCCAGACCCACTGGAAGTTGAAGTTGCTCATATGAACTGCAAACCAATCTGCGAATCTGCGAGCAGCATCTACATCTAGGCCTTCTGATAGGAAGCCATAAAGCTTTCGGATTGACTTTCCAACGGCAGGACCGACAGTTGAAGGCGACAGTTTGCAGAGCTCCGTAATTAGACCACAATAGTAGAGGGGCTTATGAGTGGGTTCCGGAAGAACGAGGGAGGCTCCCAGAATCACCTTTGCATGCAAGTCAGAAAACAGATTGAAATGACAGGAAAACGTGTCTTACTTCTAATACCGTACTCTCCAGTTGCCATTCTTTCCCTGGTACTGGGTCCAACTCGACTGGTGCTCCCGGCTTTGGCTTGAAAGTTCCCGGCGGGCTCCATTTGGGGTATTCTAACAAAAGCCGTGCGCATTCTTTTCGATTGACCTCAAAGATGTTGACTATGTCCAACAACGCAGTACGAACAACGTAGCCGGTCGGCGTATTGGGATCAGGAGATATCTATGCAAATCGTCGTTAAGAAAGGAACATCACAGGTAAATGCCTCGAAAATTTACATCATTGTCAAACAAATGGAGGAAATATTCGGGCCATTCTTCCTTTTTGACTTGGATGTCTTCTCCTGCGTTACCTGAAAGGTCGTCAATCTCAATAACTTCTGGCGGTACAAGGACAGTGGGCAAGTTGAATGGCGAGAAGGATGAGTCGGGTTCCGGATAATCAGAATATGGTTGAGGAATGATAGTTGCGGTCCCTGAAAAATCGCCATCATTCAGAACCTTCAAAGCGTTGAGTAGTGTGTCAAGAAGCTGTCATTCGACCGGTCAGACGTCAAAATACATTGTCCAGCGGTGGTTACAGACCTCATCCGCGTATTCATTCACAGCTTTCTCAGAATGGCCTTCAACGGTTGGCTGAACAAGCCACCTGGGACTAGCCATAGTATCATTGTACGCTTGTATAGCATTTATCATGTCAGTCACGCTCATAGCGGAATGAAGTTTAAGTATTGGCCCAGCCTAGTGTCAAAATATAAGCATGAGAACAACTGGTTCAGCAACAGTTACCATACAAACATAAGGCCTTCTGCTGCACACATTGCCGCTCTCTTTGCACGTCCGGGTGAGACACCGAACTCATCAAGAACGCTCGTGAATGCTTGCAACAGAGATATCATAGAGTCGACAGATATGAGTCTTGCCATTGTCAAGTGGGCAAAGAATTGAATCTAAAAGTAATTCTAGTGGGCGTCAATGGGGGCAACAACACTACTGGTACTCACACAGAACCGTGCCTCTCTCCAAGCCAGTTTGTCAAGATACGACTGAAAGCCTTTCCAAAAGTCTTCTAGTATTTGCCGACCAAGTGACGGAACGTCGCTTCCTTCGGGTTGTTCATGTAATAAACGAATCAGTGCAGTATTGTAAGGAATCTTATATGGCTGTTCCGTGACACTGTACACAATCGTTGAAAAGTTGCTTCAACTTGGCATACTCTGGAACGCACCTTTTCCGAAATGCCTCAGAAAGGTTTGGAACGTTGAGAGGCGCATGTTCCCGTATCTGTTTCTCTAGTCGAGGCAACTCAGCGACAGGGTCCTATTGAGAGGAATCAGGCATCCGAATTTCGAGCAAAAGTCCAGATTGGGTGCTCACCACCTCTCCAAATTTGATTATGGTCGTTCTTATTTTTTGCTCTGGAGTTTCGTGGAATTCACGACGTCGGTCATCATAGTCGTCTGGTAATACAACAACAATGCTCCAGTTTATAGGCAATAATGTGACACAATTCCTTCTTCTCACCTCTGTGTCGCCTCCGGCCGCCACGTCGTTCGTAACTCATTTTAGTAAGTTAACCAGATATTGAACAGTTTTTAAACAGTGTATAATCCTTCGTCGTCGTCGACGTCGCCCACAATGGTGGCAGTCAAACCGAAACTTTTCTAGTCGCCACTCAAACAGTTGAGCACGTGCCGCGTAATTTTCCTTTTCAGGTAATTCGACCTTGCCGCTGTAGTCTCGACATTTTATGCGACTTCATCCGACACTGACACACTCCCTTTGAGTGCAGTGCGCATATATCCTTCGCATCTCTGCGAGAAGCGTTTCTGATTACCATTGAGCCGATTGGCCTGGTAAGTGCTCTTCGAACAAGCGAATCTGAAGAAAAAATATTGAATGTTGCTTAATTTCTTAGTTATGCGAGGCACATGCCATGTAACTGGTCAATCGCGGCCAATGTTTTCCGAAACTTCGCGCAGTCTATGCATATTCAGAACTACTCTATCATATTAGCTCGACCTGCATCACCGATTTTAAACCACAAACTTTTCTCCCGCCATTTCGCAACAGTTCTGTCGCCAGCGCCCTCTCCCCCAAGAGTGGTAGACACTACAATAACTACCGACGAAGCAGCTGTGTCGCATCCATTGCTTACAGAGGCCCAAATATCTAGGGCCGCTTGCAATGCCATACACAAGTGTCTCCGATATCATTCTCTCGGAGATGCCTACTATGTTCTCAATTCCCTTCGTTATTCCAATTTTTTACATTCAAAGTCCTTGACCAAATTCAAGGGCGTGAGGTCACTGGATGACTTCCGGAGTGTCGCGATAAAATTTGGCCGTCCTACATCACCTCGATTGCCTTCACATGCATTGCTTCACGGGCTGTTGCGCATCGGCCTGACGAAGAAGGCGTACAATCTGACCCAGCTCATGATCAAGGATAGCATCAGGGTGCGCAGCAAGACGTTGGAAGCCGTCATGCAGGGTTTTTGTCCTCCAGGACCAATCAACTTCATACCTGCGCGCTCAATCCGTTCTACCAACGGCCGGGATATATTTAAACCTGAAGTCAAGTTGGTACAGGGTGAAGGAACGCGCATGGCGCTCTCTCTTTTATCTCTGGCTCAAAAGTCCCGACATCAGCGAACTCGGTCGATGTATGCGGCGCTTTTGGCACTTTGCATAATCAATGGAGAAATCATACTAGGGTCTCTATTGTTCGGTTACATGATTCGAGACTGTCAGAATCGAATGGCTGCAAAATCTGAGACTGGTCAAACGGCATTGACGTCTGACACTAGCGGTGTAGCTGCCTACGAAGGAGCAAAACTACATTACGCGTTACCTGTTCGGGAACGCGCACAGATCTCGTGTATGTTGCAATCTCTACTCCAAGGGATTAACAGCAATCTGGAACATGTGAATGAGGGTGAAGAATATGAAGAATCTGTACAAGCGGCCTTGCAAGCACTTGCACTCCTCGCTAATTTACTGGACCAGCGTCAGTTGCCTATTGCTAAGATATCGTCCCTAATATGCACACTGTACAGTGTCCCAAAACTCGAGAACCGTGTCTGGATTCTAGATACAAAAGGAAAATATCAACAAAAGAGGGCTTATGAGTATTTCCATGACGTCCTTAAACGCGCCATAAAAGGTCTCTCCCCCAAGGCCCTCTGTGGATACGATTCCCATCGGATACTTCCACGTTCTTTCGATCTCCGGTCCTGTAATGCACTTCTACATTACTCTCTTCGACACCGTCTGTCCCCGACACTATGCAATAACGTATTGCATCACATGCTAGACGAAGGACGCCCTCAGCTCAAGCCGGACATTGTGACCTACAATACCCTCATTCGCTCAGGAACCATTCTACGAGACTCGAGAATTGTAGAACAGATGTTGGCGGTGTTACGAAGAAATCCAGAAAATCATATTTTAGCAGCCGTGCCAGCGGATGAGTTAACCCGGCCTGACCCAGCCCCTGCCAAATGGACAAAGGCCGTATCAAAGGGTGATGTGGACTGTTCCTGGACTGGGAGTGTTGGTTTCGACGACATTCCCGAAATTGATGACACAACTTTGTGCAGTTACATTGCATATCTCACCGCTATAGGACAACCAGGCAAGGCTGCTAAAATAATTGTACATCTTATACCAGAGTTGCGAATACGCCTCCCGAAGGTACCGGACAACACTCGGAAAGAACTGCAGCAGGCGGTCATACAGAAAGCTGTTGCTCTGGGACCCCACATCTTTGCCGCAATTCTGAATGCATTGGAGAAAGCTGGTAAAACTAGGTTGGCTGAACGACTATGGTTCGTTGCTGTCGCAGCCGAGAGAGCAAGCCACGACCCCAAATCCCGGCGAAATTCATGGGTTTTGCCTATCCACGCTTACACGATTATGATGACAGGCTATGCCAAGGAGATGCGTAGGGAGATGCGTAGGCAATGTCAAGTCATGGGCCAGGTGAAGTCTTTGACAGCGTCATCGCGTGACTTGGCCCGAATGTTATATGAACGGGCCATAATAAGATGCGACGGAAGTACACCATCCACTTGGCTTGATCCAAGGTTCTTCAATGCCGCCCTCGATGCGTTTGGACGGGATTCCCGAATGCGCCGTAGGGTTCACCTTTCAAGAAACTACAAGCGACGCTTAGCAGCCGCACAGTGGCGATACTCACGATATGGAGTCCGACCCATCTTCTCCAGTTCAATGTTGGATCGGGTTGGGAGTGACATGGTTGATGCCAGATATGAGATTCCAGCTACATATCAGCACCTGCTGGTCGGTCACTTGTCTCCCGTGTTTCTTCAGCGACGCTCTGTTCTTGCACGGCCACGAGAATATCAACCTTTTGCTTGCCCTCCTCATCCCCTGCGACCCACTGCACCATCGATACCTACATGCAAACAGCGAGGCTCACCACTACGTAGGGGTCATCGGCCGTCTGCCATCACACGATACGTTAGAAACCATCCAGACACGGACAAGAGTAGGAGGGCAACTGATAAATAGTGACCTGCACCATCCCCGCTTCTATACTGGCTATCCTCACGGCAGCATGGGACTTTGCATACTCCTATTGCAGTTTCCATATCAAAAAAAGCATTGTAAATTAGCGGATATATACATAATCTATTACTGAAATTCTATTACTGGAACAAGTCCCATATCTCCTGAGGAATTGGCTTAACCTTGTATTTGCTTTTTTTCGTGTCTTTGCTCTCCTCCATGTCTTGTTCCTTTTTCGCGTCCTTGTTCTTTCTCGGCTTTTTGCCCTTTTTTTTGACCGTCAATGTTTCCTCTACCTGACCCTCCTGTAAAGTCGCGTTTTCCTGCTGCGTACTTGGATTGACAGGACCCAAGCTTTGTAGGAACACGGCCCCCGTCCTCCGCTGAAACTGCCTCTCCTTCCACTCCTTTCCTACATCCGCCAACGAGTCAACCACCGCCTGCACCTTCTCCCTCATCTGTTCCTCAGACAAAACCGGCTGGCCCTTCCTATACACAAACACCAGATCCACACGCAACCCCTTCTCCAACTCCTCCCTCGCCTTTCCCAGTTTATGATCCGCGTCTGCCTCCCCCAACCCCCAACTGAGCTGGACCTCTTTGTGGGTCTGCCTAGCTTTGGATAGGCGCGCTTGTTCCTGCTCCTGTTTCTTCCGAGCAAACTCTTCCGATTTGTTGACGAGTTTAACGATGGGTGGGGAGGAGTTGGCGAGGAGGAGGTAGTAGCCTCTGCGGTCTATGAGGGAGAGGATGTGTGGGATGGTGGTGGGCACGGATAGTCGGCCGTCGTGGCTGATTTGAACGTATGGGTGTTTGATGTCCTCGTCTTTTAGAGGTCCTTTGGGTTTTCCTGGTCTTGTGGTCCGAGTCGCTCTGGAGAGTTGGGAGTCGATAAAGGCGTTTCTGTTGAATTTTGCTTTGGGTTGGGTGCCGCTGCCATTCGCGTTGGCTGGGCTGGTTTGGGAGAGGGATCTTGCTTGTTGTGAGCGTGTGTATATTGGTTGGATGATTGGGGTTGGTTTCAGTACAGACATGACCGCTGTCCGAAAGGCGATAAAGGTGCCCATTTCGTCTCTGATGAATCTCATTAGCTGTTATCCCAAGAAAGTTACTGCAGAGCGTACCCTTTCAACCACGATAGGAACAGATTAGGTCATGAACGTTGATGAACTGGCATGAGAGTGGAGATTTATTTATTGCGCACGAAAATGCCAAACAAATGTGATATCTACTCAATATAACGATAATACTGTACGCATGCTATCCATAGATTTACAATAGTTCACCGTCCGTGTAGAATAGTCTAAATATATTGGCGATCTTGATGCAGGGCTTCACGCTTGGCAGCAGATGACCGGAACAGCCAGGCGAGATTTTCGTACACGACGAATGTGACGCATGTTCCTGGAAGTACACGTACCATATTTGTGCCGAGTCCGCGATAGAATCCTTTTAGGCCTTCGTGAGACCAAGTCCGTTTTATAGTGGAGGGTATGTTTGGGAATATATCCGCGTTTGCATTGTTCTGGGACAGTTAGTCATGCCTCATAATGTTTGGGATTGACGGAACGCTCACTTGTACTCGTGATCTCACAACCTGGTATGGATAAGTTACGCCCAAGGATGCAACTTTGCTCGAGATCGACATGAATGAGTAAGCTAAATTGGACTGCAAGCAGATGGGTTGGGTCTAGGGATATGGGCAGCGAGCGGCAATCAGACGCACCAGTTTATCCACTTCAGTTGTCCAAGGTATTCCAGCTTTCTCGAATCGCTTTCGTTTCTGGTCGAAGCCCCATTTCTTCATCTTCTCATAAACAACGAATTGTATCGCACCGTTACTGACGCCGACCAAAGCTAGCGTTGTTCCTCGAAAAAGGCCCGAGGCACCTTCTGTCCGGCAAACGGTGGACAGCCCGTCTGAATGGATGCTGTAACCTCGATGAACCAGGCGCAACCATGTGAGATACTTACCCCAGAGACCACGATACGGTGCAGGAGCATCTGGCTGAGATGCAAACATCCTGACCCTCACCAACCATAGCGGATTTGTGATAACAGCGGTAGCCGCACCTGCAGTGGCGAATCAATGTGAAGAGTTGATTACCCATACCAAGGCTGTACGCACTCGCTTCGGCCGAGCAGATAAGATACGATCCAGCCGTCAGCTGCTGGTTGGCGTCACCTCCTGCCGCCCGCCGTTTCAGTATATTGTAACTGTGACGTGTGGAGTACTCCTGAGCGAGTCATTCTCTATCAGACGGGGGTGACTTACAACCAAAAGTATAAACCCCAGCTAGCCGCATTCCCAGCTATATTTGGTCCCAGACCACGATACAAACCCCGCCAACCAGCCTTGTCATATATTTCCTGCAGTGAATACCACATCTGTCGTCCTATGCCTCCAGTGGGTTTGGTAGTCATCACTTGAAACTTGACTTTGAGAAGATCAAGTGGGTTCATGCATAGCGTCGTGACGACACCGGCGCCAATTCCTGCAGCGGCATGATCCTACACGCTATACCGTTCAGCTGTGTTAAAAAAAAAAAAAAAAAAGTGGCCAAGGTCTTCCGTGACTCACCAAGGCAGAAGTAGGGAAGAAACTGGGTGTCCGCTGTGCCATACAGGCAGCTGCTGGACAACAACACCAGCTGATCCAAGTGAAAGCTGTGTTGAAGCACTTTAGCACACGAATTCCAACGCGTTGCCGAGATTGCTGCTTGGAAGGGGCGGTAACTTGGTATGGTGTTGATTATGTAAGCTTGACGTGCATTATGGCGCGTTGGGCGTTGAGCGACGGGACGGTGAAGCATCATTGGTTAGCAATGTCGACACCTCCTGCATTCTGAATGTATCCTCAAGCGTGATTTCAGTGGCAAGGGTTTGCCCAGAAATTATGCGGTTTGATTGTCCGGCATGATAGCAAGGAGGGCAGTGTGGTCAGATCAGCCGTGCTTGGGCACCCTTAAACATGAAACATCCCTCGCAGAATGCATGTTATTTTCTCTGGCGAACACCCTCAAATCAACAGCTCTGTTCAGGGACAATTGCAACGCGTAATAATGATGCACCCGTCCTCCTGTGGCTCACCCACATGATCGCTCCCTACCATCTGCAGGATTTGGGGTTGTTGATTGGATCCCCATGACCTGCAGTCACCTCATTGAACTCGGGGCAAAGTGCGGTGCCCTCGGAAACACGCAAACTAGTCGTCATGTCCGAGGAAATTATGAGAACAAGTATTCGATGGGTGGGTGATAACCAGGGGAGTCTAGTGGTGGAAATTCATTTTGTATCGATTGTTCATGCCGCAGAAACGTTGACTTGTAGTGTGAGAGGACCAGCGACAGGAATTCTCCACCTTATCGGTTCAATATCAGTCCCTCTGTCTTCTCAAGGTTGTCGCGTTGCATGCACCTTCGTCTGATCTCGCGAAGCCATTCACACATTTTACCAGATATACATGTACTGATGCTGATACTCGACGCATACATCTGGCGGATTTCTTGTCACTTTCGTGGAGGAGAAAGGTTAGGCTTTAGAGTTTGCAGTTGAAGCAAGAGACCATCGACTGGATTAACCCGTACCACATGCTCCAAAGTTAATTATCAGTTGCGATTGATATTGGTAGGGAAGTACTTCATCAACCTTGTGCCTCTGAACGAGGGTGGCATTTTACGATAATCCGTCACATGCGCCTCGTGGATGCAGGAAGACGATAAGTGACACCCAGGGAAGCGCGTAAAGACACCGAAATGTCAGGCAGGAACGTTTAGATGAAATCGTCCGTGAGTGCAGACATTTTAATTGTTTGAGCATCTCCTGAGACAATCCTGTGGCACTCTAATAACCAACACGAGTAGATCGAGGATCACACACATAATAGCATCATATTTGCAGACGGCGGCCATGATCAGACATCGTCCTCGGTGGAGAAGCAGGAAAAATAACAAATGACGGGAAGAATGACCGTAATCGGTGGTCGCGTGCCGGCTTTGATGTACTAGAATGATGATCCAAGCGGAGCGAGCCATTATGAGTGCCCAGTATACTTTGATAGCACCCGTCAAAATGCGGTGATTTGGACGTTTATCTCGAGTCTTGCGGCAGTGGCGATTTTACGCAAATAAGCAGGGAGGGAGCTAACGCTGTGCTCGCGTGCAAGGGTCTGAACCGCATAGCACACGGCTTGGGAGTTTTATGTCCAAGTATAACCTAGTTACCTGCAGGAGGCGTGGATGAAGCGAATCGGCAGTGAAGGCCTGGCTGCAGGAGACAAGAACTGGGCCGGTTTGTCCGGAATGAAAGATGGGCCTGGGAAAGCGAAAAAAAGGTGATGCGTTTCGCTTTGATTGGTAGCTCCTCTTAAAACACCGTCCAAGTTCAAAATCCATGCTCCGTTTATTGCAGCCCGTAAGAGACCGCGTTCGCAGCTCTCTAGCTCGCCATTTTTCTTCACGGCCAATGTCTCCTACTCCTTGGTCACCCAATATGTACCCCCACACCCGTCGCTCAGAGCATGTAGACACGTACAAGAGCGAAGCCAAGGGCGAGGTCAAGGTGCCAGACCCATACTGCTGGCTGGAAGAATATTCTGAGGAGACAGATAAATGGACGTCCGCCCAAGAAAGATTTACAAGAGCGTTTTTAGACAAGAATCCAGACCGAAAGAGGCTGGAAGAGTCGTTCAGAAGGAGTATGGATTATCCAAAGGTTACTTCGGAGTTCAATTTATTGTTCTGATGGAATGTCGAATCACTGATGCCCTCCCTTTTTCTGATAGTTCTCTGCTCCTTTTCTAAACGACGACAACCGCTGGTACTGGTTCTACAACACCGGCCTCCAAGCTCAGACTGGTATATATTCCATATTTATTTAAAAACTTTCATAATCACATCTCTTTTACCCCGCATATAGTCCTCTACCGCTCACTAGACCATAATCTCCCCGACTTTTCGCATACAGACAATGTGGGCGAGGTCTTCTTTGATGTGAGCATATACACCATTTCCTCTAATTTCACCGCTGACTATTCCCGAAGCCGAATCTGCTTTCCAACGACGGAACGGCAGCCCTTTCCATGTATGATTTCTCTCATTGCGGCAAGTACTTTGCGTATGGAATCTCTCTATCTGTCAGTGTCGTTTGCCGTCCATCATCCACCCTCAGGGCAATTAATAAACTTGTGATGACAGGGGAGCGATTTCTCTACTATATACGTCCGCCCCACATCTGCGCCATTAGCACCTAGTAACAGCCGTGAAAAACACGATACGGGTATACTCTCCGATGAGTTGAAATTCGTCAAATTCTCCTCGATCAGTTGGACACGGGACTCCAAAGGCTTCTTCTATCAGGTACACGTTTTTTTGCTGATAGACGACAATCGCGCTGAATAACTCGGCTGTAGCGCTACCCTGACCAAGGTTGTTCGAAAGAGAATGCTGGCATTCAGACTCAGGGCGACCGAAATGCCATGATCTACTATCACCGCGTCGGAACGTCACAGTGTATGGCATATACACACCCACCTTGAGATATGAGATTCACCGTATCTCATTTTTGTTTTCCAGCTGAAGACATCCTCGTGCATCTGGACAAAGAAAATCCTGAATGGCTGTTTGGCGCTGAAGTAACGGATGATGGCAATTTTCTAGCTTTGTACACTATGAAAGACACAGCAAGGGTACGGCATTAGATGTCACGGCTTTTGATGTTATTCTTATCAAGATTTTTTTTTCTAGAAGAATCTCTTGTGGATGGCTGATCTCAGAGAAAACGAAATCGGGCAAAACATCAAGTGGAATAAAATCTGTAATACTTTTGATGGGGAATATGATCTGTACGTCATTGTCATGATTGGAAATATGGACTCCTTATGGAGTTGGTCTTCTAGCATCGGCAATGATGGCACATTACTATACATTCGCACTAATGAATCTGCACCACAGTACAAGATTGTCACAATAGATATAGCTGACTCGCAACCGAAATTCAAGGAACTTATACCCGAGGATCCCCAGGCTTACCTTTCCCAAACCAAACTCTTTAATAAGGACAGGTTGGCCATGGTGTACAAACGTAATGTGAGGCTGAATTTGCACAGTTTCATTGCTGTAATTACCAACCAAGAAAACAGGTCAAGGACGAACTTTATATCTACGATAATAGAGGATCACGACTGAAACGACTTGCCGAAGGTTTTGTTGGTGCGGCGACGGTGTCAGCAAGGGAGACTCAACCTTGGCTATTCGTCACATTGACGGGCTTCAACACTCCTGGTACAGTAGGAAGATACGATTTGCAGCAACAAGCTGAAGAACAGCGATGGAGCATCTACCGAACAACCAGAATCAAGGGGTTGAACCCGAACGACTTTGAGGCCCAACAAGTACGTCTCCTCGTTGGACAACTCGACACGGATAGATGGCTGAATTATTAAAACTGCAGGTGTGGTACCCTAGTAAAGATGGGACAAAAGTTCCCATGTTCGTCGTCCGCCACAAGGCTACGAAATTTGACGGCACGGCACCGGCAATACAGTATGGTGAGTGACATGAGATGACGCTGGGCTCTCAGTGTCTCATTCAACTTCATCTGCTGACGCATGTACACAAGGCTACGGAGGCTTCAACATTTCTATCGACCCATTTTTCAGCCCTATAATGTTGACATTCCTCCAAAAGTACGGCGCAGTCCTCGCTGTGCCAAATATAAGAGGTGGCGGTGAGTTTGGAGAGACATGGCATAATGAAGGTATCCGAGAAAAAAAGGTTGGAGCTGGTGTCTACTGATTTGACTAGCTCGATATGACTAAATGATTTGAATTTAGGGAAATGTCTTTGATGATTTTATTGCTGCAACGTGAGTGAACATGGACAGTGCTACGTTGAAGGGGAGCGATGCTAATCTTGATTTCAGCGAGTTTCTGGTTAAGAACAAGTATACGGCTCGGGGCAAGGTGGCCATTAATGGCGGATCGAATGGAGGTTAGTCGAGGTTTATTTTTCTGCTTCCAGGTCTCATCCTCGATGACCCAGGTCTCTTGGTGGGTGCTTGCGTCAATCGAGCTCCTGAAGGAACTTTTGGTGCGGCTGTCGCCGATGTCGGAGTTATGGATCTCCTCAAGGTGTGTCATCACATATTCCAGAATCTGCCTCGTACATCCCAATGTTGACGACGTTGCTTTCAGTTTTCCCAATTCACAATAGGTATTGCATTTTTTATTTTTGCTTCTCGATGATCCGTGCCAAGCATGTTTCATACAGGCAAAGCCTGGACCAGTGACTACGGTAACCCAGAAGACCCACATGACTTTGACTTCATTTACCCTCTTTCGCCATTGCATAACGTGCCAACGAACAGGATTTTACCTCCAACGATGCTCTTAACAGCCGATCGTAAGTGCTGGTCTAGTTATCCCTGACAGAAGCGATTCTCAGGAAGATTCCCTTCATTTGTGCATAGACGACGATCGGGTGGTTCCCATGCATTCATTCAAACACGCCGCAACATTACAATATACCTTACCGCATAACCCACATCCACTTCTTTTACGCGTAGATAAGAAAGCGGGACACGGAGCTGGCAAGTCGACAGAGAAGAGGTATGTCGACGACCTTGGTTTTTGTGTATTGCTTGTGATTGACTTTTTGTTCCCCTCCTACCCAAGGCTTCAGGAAGCCGCTGACAAGTGGGGATTTGTCGCCCAGTCGATGGGCCTCGTATGGAGGGAGACTCAAGCCAACCTATGACATGATTTTTTAGTCTGATTTTGGACCCGAACCTACTAGATATTTTAGACCCCTAGCACTAGTCTGTTTTTCATGCCATTTATGACACTCTCACGACCTCGACGGTCTTTCCTCATTCTCATCAACGTGAACGTGTACATGAACAGATCATGTGTGTGTGGGTGTGTGGGAGAGTGTGTCTCGACTGTGCTGTGCTCGTTGCCTGCGCCATCCTAAAATCAGGGAGACGGTGTCCTGGGCAAAATTTCGGTCTTTAGCACTCTGTTTGTTTTTAATTTGGGAACCGGTGCTGGATAAAAGAGACAGTAAGCCTCGAATACGCGAAATATCTGTCCGTCCGTCCGTCCAGTCCGTACCATTCGCATTCTCGGTGATATAGAACCGGCGGAGTATCATAATAGCCTCTTCTCTATAATAACCACCGGTAGCGATGTAAGCGGGGTGTACAGGATGAGGCAGACTAGTCAATGCAGACAAACGAAACGCGGAAATTAGCCAAGAACCAAGAACCAAGAATATCACGCGCACCCTTGGTTGACGCTGATCACGCCTTTGCACCCGCCAAACCGCTCGTTTTCGCAGCCGTAATAGACGTGGTTGATTCCTAGCTGGCGAAGGGCGGATGCGCACATGATGCAGGGTTCGACGGTCACGTAAAGCGTCGTATCCGAGAGAGGATAGGGATGGGGATGGGGATGGGGATGGGGCGTCATTTCCGCTGTGGGTGTGGGTGCGGGTGTGGGTGTGGGTGTGGGTGTGAGTGAAGGGTTGGCGAGGATTTCGTCGATGGCTTCTAGTTCGGCGTGTCTCGTTCCCTAGATTTCAAAGTCGCAAAAGAATCTGTAGGGGGGGGGAGGGGGTGGGTATTACATTACGCAGTTCGTTTGTGCGGTTTCTGGCTTTGGCGATGATACAGCCGTTCCTCACGAATACGCAGCCCACCGGTACCTCGTTGGCCACGAAGGCTTCTTCTGCCTGATTATTTTATTCATAATGCGTTTGTTCACCGCGTTCAGGTTAAACGTACCATTTCCATCGCTTTCCCCATCCAGAAGAGATGTTCTTGTTCTGGATCGTTAAAAGCCATTTGTACTTCAGGGTCAAGATTTTGTACTGTAGTGGTGGTGGTTGGTGAAAACGGTGGAGGACGTGTTTGGTAACGGTTACTTTAACCAGCTAGGAGACCCTTTTTGCTCATTTCCGTGCAGGATCACAGCTGGTATTGAAGCTGAGGCGTGCCGGTACACTCGTGTGTTGAGAACAAGAATGTTTATCGGTCCGATTCCAAGCATGCGTATGGGTTGCACGCGAGGCGCGGTGGCTCGAAAGGGTCTCTCAAGTCGAGTATTCTTACATCAGGGACTAATTTACTGGGCAGGGCCCCCACCTATCTGTATGGCAAGCTGGATGAACATTGGAACGTTGGCTTAGTACCCGCTTGTTTCTTCCCATCCTCCCGTCATATTCGTACTGTACTAAACGCAACGCGTCTCGTTCAAACACGGAGAATTGAGCTGCATTGCGGTCCTCCGTCATGGTGAGTACGCAAATCCCGCATTCAGGCTGACATTGCGCGTTTCCATTAATTAGGCCCCGTATCTGGGGGACGCGTCGGCCATGTATGTATGATATGTGCATATGACAGCCGCTGTCAAACATTACCGCCGGGAGTTGTGTGCGGGTTCTGGAAGACTCACAGTGTAGACTGAATTGAAGTGTTCTTACTCGCAAGCACAGTGTCCATTCTCAGTTGTGCACTTTTAGTCGCACGAGCATTGCATCCGAGGCCTTTACCGCATGCCGTGGGTCGGTGTGCTAATAGAGTGGGATTGAAGAAAAACAGAAGGTCAGTATTCACATATTCAATGAGCAATCAAACGATTTCTGCTTGGGATGTTACTAAGGTAGGCGACACATCAAACCAGCACCCCCTTACATAAGCAATCTCGCCCACTGATGGTGATGGCTTCTCCTCCACCACAACACTTCAAGTCAAGAATATAGTCCCCCC